>JAXIVJ010006110.1:0-69174 GCA_036785665.1 Chirona hameri | reverse complement strand
GGAGAGGGCGGCTGATGGTGAGGTGCAGCCTTCCCACAATCTCGACAGGACGCCTGAGGGCGAGGGGGCCATGCGGCCCGAGTCTCGGCTCACTCAAGTATGAGGAACAGCCTGACAGGGTCGAGGTCTTAGTCAAGGCCAACCACTCCGGCTCAATTTTACCAGACTTCTGCGGTCACAGAGTGATGACAAATGGATTTTTACCAATGCTGCTCCTGCACTTTGATAAGTCAGTCAGCGTACAAAGGAACAGATTTCTCGGAAATCGCCGATAAGTGGACAGAATTCAATGTTTACGCAGAACTCGGACGGGTTGATGCAATGGCGTAGGAACTATGTTGAAGTTGGGGGTGGGGGGCAGGAGGCATTCTGAAGTCGATTCTTTCCATGCAACGTCCATAGGCGTAATGTTAAAATCCACAATGTTGGGGGGCGGCTTGCCCCCTGCCCCCCTGTTCCTACGCATATGGGTTGATGTGCTTCTCGAACAGAAGATGGCTCTAAGAAGGTGAAATTAAAGTGGGCTTAGATAAGTGGTTGCATGGGGTGTCCTCTATGCTCCCCTATATCTGAAGCTCCACAGTCTCACTCCCAGATATATTTCAAAGCAGTGAGAAGCTGCAGTGCGCCGAGATGTCCCCTTGTATGGTGACGAAATGTCACACAGGTGGAAAGCAGATTGGATCTCATGCAAGGGCGGATTCAGGATATTTTAGGAGGGGTGGCCGCAGGCCAATTTAGGGGGCGCCTTCCAAAGAAAGGGCGCCGTCAATGGCCGAAAGGGCGCAGTCACTGGCCGGAAGGGCGCCGTCAATGGCCGAAAGGGCGCCGTCACTGGCCGAAAGGGCGCCGTCAATGGGCCGAAAGGGCGCAGTCACTGGCCGGAAGGGCGCCGCCAATGGCCGCAAGGGCGCCGTCAATGGCCGTAAGGGCGCCGTCACTGGCCGGAAGGGCGCCTCGAGTCAAACGGACCAGGTCATGACCTGTATGACCTGATACTCGGTAAGTTACTTTCAACAGGGCGCCCAAAAGGGCGTCCAAGCGGTCCATAGGGACGCTGCGTGCTCCTGTGGGGCGCCCTAGGGGGGGGGGGGGGGGGTGGCCGCGACCGCTGCGGCCACCCCCTGGATCCGCCCCTGATCTCATGAGTTACATTCGTTAACATCGTTAACAAATATCGCTACTAGCAACCAAACACATCAACCCCGTGCCCTACCTATAGCCAATCAAAAAGTGGTGACAATATATTGCTCACACTCCCAAAATGTACATTGCTAAGTGCATCTACCGAGAGGAGGATCAGCGGGGAAGACCTAAAAAGCATCACCGAATCGTCCGCCTGCAGAGTCTCGTTAATTGGCCATCAGACGCGATGAGATTGTCCTGCCAGCAGACCTGTCAGAGAGACACGTCTTAGATTACTGTCACGTCAGACCGATCCTGTCATGATAAAACGGTGGCTGAGCAGACCGCAGGTAGAAGTTTTCAGGAGGCACACAAAAATCAGCCGGGTGTCTAATCATAGGCAAATCATCTTTATAAATTCAAGGACAGTGAGCGTGCTTACTTGAATTAGCCTGGATTGGACTTAGTGAAAGTCCAATTCAATACAATAAGCTGGCACCACAATCCCTTCCAGATGCAAAGCTGTATCGTGATATGCACCTCCATCGAGCCCCCGAATCCAAACACGGCGCCTCTGGGTGGCCCCCCTCGCCTCCCTCCATCGAGCCCCCGAATCCAAACAGGGCGCCTCTGGGTGGCCCCCTCGCCTCCCTCCATCGAGCCCCCGAATCCAAACACGGCGCCTCTGGGTGGCCCCTCGCCTCCCTCCAATCGATCCCCCCGAATCCAAACCCGGCGCCTCTGGGTGGCCCCCTCGCCTCCCTCCATCGAGCCCCCCGAATCCAAACAGGGCGCCTCTGGGTGGCCCCCTCGCCTCCCTCCATCGAGCCCCCCGAATCCAAACACGGCGCCCTCTGGGTGGCCCCCTCGCCTCCCTCCATCGAGCCCCCGAATCCAAACACGGCGCCTCTGGGTGGCCCTCTCGCCTCCCTCCATCGAGCCCCCGAATCCAAACACGGCGCCTCTGGGTGGCCCCTCGCCTCCCTCCATCGAGCCCCCGAATCCAAACACGGCGCCTCTGGGTGGCCCCCTCGCCTCCCTCCATCGAGCCCCCGAATCCAAACAGGGCGCCTCTGGGTGGCCCCCTCGCCTCCCTCCATCGAGCCCCCGAATCCAAACACGGCGCCTCTGGGTGGCCCCCTCGCCTCCCTCCATCGAGCCCCCGAATCCAAACCCGGCGCCTCTGCGTGGCCCCCTCGCCTCCCTCCATCGAGCCCCCGAATCCAAACAGGGCGCCTCTGGGTGGCCCCTCGCCTCCCTCCATCGAGCCCCCGAATCCAAACAGGGCGCCTCTGGGTGGCCCCCTCGCCTCCCTCCATCGAGCCCCCGAATCCAAACACGGCGCCTCTGGGTGGCCCCCTCGCCTCCCTCCATCGAGCCCCCGAATCCAAACACGGCGCCTCTGGGTGGCCCCCTCGCCTCCCTCCATTTGACCGTTCACCTGATCGCAGCTGACGTGGCCGTACGTGTCTCTAATTTCCGCCACCTGCCAGTTAATGACCCGACTGTCGTAATAGGTCAGACTGGCTGGGCCGCCCCGGGGAGACGGACGTCACCATGCCGGTCCTGACCGGGGCCGGGGAGGGGAGCAGGGCAGGCTGGTCAAGGCGGCCGCTGCCGGTGTGAGACCGGCGCGGCCCCGGTCCGGGGTCACCCGAGGTCACCCGAGGTCGGGAGGAGCGGGCCGGGGATCGGGTCAGGACCGGGCACAGCCCGAGGTCAGACGGCGCCGCCGTCACCAGTATATACCGCCGCCCAGTGGGGGCTGGAGGAGAGGACTGAGGATGCAGAGGCAGCTGGGAAATCACGGCAATTCCATCAATAATCATAAGATTATTGATTGAGATTAATCATAAGATTAAGATGATTGATTGCCTATCTATTAAAATACAAGCGAAGCAGCATGCCTCTATAGAATACCGTTTATCGACAGTTGTGCGTTAACTGACCTCAGGGTGGTGCAATCCGTTAACTGACCTCAGGGTGGTGCAATGCGTTAACTGACCTCAGGGTGGTACATGACCAGACAAACCGGATGGTGACGAGGAAAATATGGAAAGTGTGGGGCAAACGTCTTCCGTAGGCGGACATTTCCTTTAGTGCAGTACAACACAAATGCATCAGCTGTAGTGAGTGCTCGGTGCATCAGCTGCAGTGAGTGCTCGGTGCATCAGCTGCAGTGAGTGCTCGGTGCATCAGCTCTGACGGGCACGTAGCCATGGGGGGGGGGGTCGGCCGCTGCCCCATGGGGGTCAGGAGGGCCCTTTTCGGCGCGCTTGCGCGCGCCGAAAAGGGCCGACGAGACCGCGCGAAGCGCGTTATCATGGGCTCTTTATTACGCGAAGCGTGGTCTTTAGAGAGTCTAGAGCACTCAGAAGCCCTTTAGGGCCACCAGGGCCCTCTCTGAAAGACCAGAGGGCCCCTTGAACGTTCAAAAGAGTCCTGTTGCATGTCAGAGGGGCCCCTGACCAGACCGAAAGGGCCCCTGAGCGGGTCAGAGGGCCCCTGAACACGTTGAATGGGCCCATAGCCAGCACAGAGGGGCCTTGGGCAGGTCGAGAGGCCCCTGAGCATGTCGACAGGGTGACAAAGCGGCCAGCGCAGTCCCTTGCCAGGTCATAAGGGCCCCTGACCAGGTTGGAGGGTCCCTGGACAGACCAGAGGGCCCCTATGCAGTGTGCAGGTCAGATGGTCCCTGACCAGACCAAAAGGGCCCCTAGGTGGGTCTGAACATGCCGAATGGCCCCTAGTCAGCACGGAGGGGCCCCAGAGCAGGTCGGAGGGCCCTCAGAGCATGTCGCAAGGCGACAAAGCAGCCAGCGCAGTTTCTTGCTAGGTCGGAAGGGCCCTTAGAAGGCTGGAGGGCCCCTGGAGAGACCAGAGGGCTCCAGGAAAGTTAAAGGGGCCCCTGTGCAGATCGGAGGGCCCCCTGACCAGACCGAAATGACCCCTGGGCGGATAAGAAGGGCCCTTGAAAGTTGAACATGCCGAATAGGCCCCTAGCCAGCACGGAGGGGCCCCAGGGGAGGTTGGAGGGCCAATTGAGCATGTCGGCAGGGCGATAAAGCAGCCAGCGCAGTCCGACCAGAAGAGTCGCTGGCAGATCGGAGGGGCTCCTGGGCAAGTCAGAGGGGTCCCTGGCACGTAGAGATCCCAGATGAAGAATAAATACAAAGAAGACTTACTCCACAAGACAAAATATTAAAAGCGGAGCTTTCGGGTATATTGTAACACCCTTCGTCAGGGTGTCACAATATACCCGAAAGCTCCGATTTTAATTTGTCTGTAGAGTAAACCCTCGATGTATTTTATATATATCACCCACTCAACATCATGTTTTTTTTTTCGCTTCGCGGATCCCAGATGAGCCCCTGAACAGGTCGGAAGGGCTTTTGAAAAGGTCGGAGGGCCCCTAGACGATCTGAAGGGACCCTGGGCCTTTCAACAGTAAGAATGCAGTTGTCCAGGGAATCAAACTCAAAATTTTCGCGCCGTTCCGCGGCGCAATTTAACTACAAATTCAATTATATGCGGGTTAGGAGAAAAAATCGCCTCGTTTCTCGCGCATTTATGTGTTATGCTGCTACTTTCCTATATAATTGGGCAACATAGTTCACTTTAACACTTTTTTTTACCGCACTTTTAAACGCACAATATAACATTTTTAGAGGTCCGCACCATACGACGCATTGATGAGAAAGCATATCCAGGGCATCAGACTCAAAATTTTTGTGCCGCTCCGCGGCGCAATTTGTTTAGGAGATCCAGGTCTTGAGCTTAAAAAATATTAGAAGTTGGTATAGCTGATTCCAAATTGGTGTCGCTGGTTCCAAAAATTGATATGGCAGTTTGCTAACTCCAGCTCCTAAAAGTTAGTATGGCCCATGCCATACCTGCCATACTGCATTTTCCAACATTGTAACGTGCCTTTTCATCCGTTTTATTTGGCCCTTTCAACGCTTGGGAAGTGGCCCTTTCAACACTCGGGAAGGGACCCTTTCGAGCGCCGCCCCCCCCCCCCCTCCTGGATGAAATCCTGGCTACGTGCCTGAGCTCTGCAGTGAGTGCTCGGAAGGCCGAGGACGATAAGTGAGGGTGCACTGATCAGACTGTCAGACTGTCAGACTGTCAGACTGTCAGACTGTCAGATCTGTCAGATCTGTCAGATCTGTCAGATTTGTCAGATCTGTCAGATCTGTCAGATTTGTCAGATCTGTCAGATCTGTCAGACTGTCAGAATGGCAGATCTGTCATACTGTCAGATCTGTCAGATCTGTCATATGTCAGATATGTCAGATTTGTCAGATCTGTCAGGCTGTCATACTGTCATACTGCCATACTGTCAGATGACAGCTTTTGTTTCAACCGGAGTGCCATCATCATGCGTGTCTTGAGGGCTCGACAAACTGCGAGTTTTACATTCAAGCTATTGGCCAGACATGGAGTCGAAATCCATCACTCAATTAGACGCAGCGGAATAACTTGCAGGTTTAGCTGCTGACAGCTGCCAGGCCCGGGGCCAAACCACCAGCTGTGAGCTGTGGCCACATCTGCCCATATAAGCAGCTCACACAACTCCATTGTAACTCGAACCACAGCTATCCACCCTAGAGCCAATATCCATCCAGCTCCTGGCAACGCGCTCGTGGCCGAGCTAAGCCAATCCTGGCCCCACCCAAAAAACCGACCCACGAAAACTCTGCTGCTGCGGCAGCGGCGGCGGTCTAGCAGCTATGACCGGAATACCCAGTCGGCACACCAGCAGCACTACTGACGGGTAAAAGTCCGCAGCCGACCCGGCGTCCTTGGAGAGACGTCTTCTGTGGACGTCAGCCGCGCCGACAGAGATTCCCGGTGCTGGTGGGGCGGGGCAGCGGGGCGGCGGGCGGCGGGCGGCGGGGCGGCAGCAGGGGAGGGTGCAGACAGCAGCAGCACACACCGGTGAGCACGGGCAGCCATTTCGGGTCGACCGCAGGCTGGTACGCGTAATTTTTTCCAGACATCTACTCGCCACCGCGCAAAAATATTTTAACATAACCTAACCGAACCTATTCCGAAAAATAACACAAAACCTTACCTAGAGGTGGCGAGTAGATGTCTGTAAAAAAAAATTACTGGCCGGTACGGCACGCCGTTTTAGCGGCAGTAGCACGAGGCAAGCAGGCGCACCACAGGCCGGGCGGCAGGACAGTGCGTGTCATCTGCGGGGCACGCGGGGCGGCATGTACCGCCTACTGACGTCACGCATCACTCAGTGACACCACATGACGTCGAATGACGTCAGATAGTAGCCAGTGATGTCACGCACACCTCAGTGATGATGATGATTGGCGTTTAAGGGCGTCGCAACTGCCTGGTTATGTGGCGCCCATAACAAACCTCAGTGAGATGGAACGCAAGGAAGTGACATCATATAAGGAATATAACATAAACATGGGAACGTCTAGAAAATAATGTAATAGTGACAACAAATAAACACGGCAAACAAATAACAAGGATAAGACGACTTCCAGGACCGCAATAAACGCGATGTCTGATTAGATGGCTTATTCAGCGCTGACCCCGGGGAGGAGTGGCGAGCCTGACTGCCGCCGCAGCTTCTCAGAAGGGCCGACGTCAGAGCTGCGGTGTGCCGGGTGGAAGTTCTGGCTGCCGCCCTCTCACTGGACGTGATTCAGGCACCTCCTACGTCAGCGGCAGACCGCAGACGCGAGCAGCAGCAGAACCTAGCAGAGGCAGCCTCACTAGGCTCCGTGGCTGCACAGTGCACAGTTCAGTACCTACGACTGTAGCTGCTAAGCGGCCGGGCCTAGCCGCTAAGCAGAGGCAGCCTCACTAGGCTCTGTGACTGCACAGTGCACAGTTCAGTACCTACGACTGTAGCTGCTAAGCGGCCGGGCCTAGCCGCTAGCAGAGGCAGCCTCACTAGGCTCTGTGGCTGCACAGTGCACCGTTCAGTACCTACGACTGTAGCTGCTAAGCGGCCGGGCCTAGCCGCTAGCAGAGGCAGCCTCACTAGGCTCTGTGGCTGCACAGTGCACCGTTCAGTACCTACGACTGTAGCTGCTAAGCGGCCGGGCCTAGCCGCTAGCAGAGGCAGCCTCACTAGGCTCTGTGGCTGCACAGTGCACCGTTCAGTACCTACGACTGTAGCTGCTAAGCGGCCGGGCCTAGCCGCTAGCAGAGGCAGCCTCACTAGGCTCTGTGGCTGCACAGTGCACAGTTCAGTACCTACGACTGTAGCTGCTAAGCGGCCGGGCCTAGCCGCTAGCAGAGGCAGCCTCACTAGGCTCTGTGGCTGCACAGTGCACCGTTCAGTACCTACGACTGTAGCTGCTAAGCGGCCGGGCCTAGCCGCTAGCAGAGGCAGCCTCACTAGGCTCCGTGGCTGCACAGTGCACCGTTCAGTACCTACGACTGTAGCTGCTAAGCGGCCGGGCCTAGCCGCTAGCAGAGGCAGCCTCACTAGGCTCTGTGGCTGCACAGTGCACCGTTCAGTACCTACGACTGTAGCTGCTAAGCGGCCGGGCCTAGCCGCTAGCAGAGGCAGCCTCACTAGGCTCCGTGGCTGCACAGTGCACAGTTCAGTACCTACGACTGTAGCTGCTAAGCGGCCGGGCCTAGCCGCTAACCAATTGCGCAGTGTGTGTTGAACTAGAGACGTACGTTAGGTGCCCACACATATGCTAATCGACAGTATTCTATTCCTGATTACCTCGACGAATTCACAGCACATGATTCACCACATTTTGGTGCCATGACGGGCGCGATTCTCTGAGAGCGTGCAGCGGTTTTATACTGAAGGTGCGGCGCGGAGGGGGTCGTGACCGCGGAGGGGGATGAAGTGACCTGCTGCTCTGCAGCCAAGGACGTAGCTACTATACCGCAAATACCGCAAATGCGGTATGCCCGGATCATGATGCCCCACTTACAGAATGTCAAGTCTCTTGTGGAACACGATGCCCCCAAACTAGTGTCGTGCTACCCACTTAATCGTGAAAGGCGTGATTCCCTAGTGAGGGATGTAATGCGCCCACTGAAAGCTGTGGTGCCCCTATGTAGAAGATGTGATGCCCAAGTGCACGATGTGATGCCTCCTATACTGGAAGATGTGATGCCCCTACTGGAAGCTGTGATGCCCCACTGGAAGATGTGATGCCCCTAGTGGAAGTTGTGATGTCCCTAGTGGAAGTTGTGATGCCCCTTGTTAGAAGTTGTGATGCCCCTAGTAGAAGATGTGATGCCCTATTGGAAAATTGAATGCCCCACTGGAAGCTGTGATGCCCCCACTGGAAGTTGTGATGACCCTGGTGGAAGATATGATGCCCATATACCATAGTGGAAGATGGATTGCCCCTTGTAGACGATGTGAAGCCCTAATAGAATATGTTAAGGCCCTGCTGGAAAATGTGATGCCCTACTAGAAGACGCGATGTCTCTAGTGGAACATGTGATGCCCCAAGTGGAAGATGTGATGCCTCTACTGGAAGCTGTGATGCCCCTATTGGAAGATGTGATGCCCCTACAGGAATATGTGATGCCCCTATTGAAAGCTGTGAGTCCCTAGTGGAAGATGTAATGCCCCTAGTGGAGGATGTGGCGCCCTAGTGGAAGATGTGGCGTCCTGGTGGAAGATGTGATGTCCTTATTGGAAATATATGATGTCCGTACTCCTTATGAAATTGATGTGACGTCCCTACTAAAAGATGTGATACCCGGAATGGAAGATGTGATGCTCTGCTAGATTTGATGAAAGCCCAGCTTGAGTTATTTGGGGGATCAGATAATTGTCGTGCTGCCACATTTGTATCGCTGCAACTAGAGGATGGTCGACCTGTTCAGTGGTTCACCCGTTAACCCTTTAACAAGCGCACCGACGTGGGTGGGGGCGAATATCCGCCCCTTGAGGTTTTCGTGAATCGCGGAAAAACGGTGACGCGCAGCGCCGTCAAATTTGGCATAGTTGTTTGGGCATCAATTTCCCACATTATGCACTCGTTTAAGCTTCAGGTCATCGCAGGTCAGGTCAAAAGGACACGTCAAGTGACCCCACCTCCAAGGAAGTTTTGAAAGTTTGTGTTCGTGCCAAAGCTACAGTGTTTGATCGAGAGGTTTGAAACTCACAGGATTTAATTAGGTCGTACGTACCTGCATAAGTACCATAAGTACATACATACAGTACCTAATTTCGTCACCTCCTTGAGTCCTTAACCCGCGCCCTGGTGGGGGAGGAGGGTCATTTTGACCCCCCCGCGGTTTTTCGATCATAGCAGGAAAACGGCGGCGCGGAGCGCCGCCAAATTTTGCATAGCTGTTGGGGCGTCAATTACTCACACTTTGTTAAAGTTTTTACCCCAGGTCATTTCAGGTCAGGTCACCAGGTCACTTGAAGTGACCTTACCTCCTATAATGTTTGTGATCGTGCCACAGCTACAGTTTTGGTCGGAAATATTTGAAACTTGCAGGATATCATGAGGTCATGAGTACCTCCAACTCGTTTATCTCATTTTTTGTTGTATATCGGTGACCTAAGGTCAGGTAAATTTGCTGACCTCACCATTATAAGTGAATGGGAAAATATACAAATACTTACTATTCAACAAATCTGCATGGTATTAGGTCAATTCTTTCAGAATCATGTTATTTTAGCTCATTATTGATGACCCGGGTGCAATTGCTGCTCAGTGACCCCTGCAAGGTCATATGAGGTCATCTGAGGTCATCATCAATGTTTTGCTAATAACTATTGATATAATAAAGATAGAGACTAGTGGATGGCATCACGAGTTTGACTCGTCAAGTCCCGTCGCCCTATATGCAACATGACCTACCTGGGTCACCGAATGACATTGACTTGAGGTCACATTTTGAATTTGACCTAACTAGGTCACAATTAATATGTTATGATGCACCTTGATGAGATAAACACGATAGTGGCAACAGTTTTGCTCTATCTTCATTCAGTAAAAAGTGACTTGCGAAAAAGTTTTTGCACAAATCAGACTTTTTGACCTTACATGACCTCTGGAGCAGACTTGTCAATGATTCATATTTGTCATGAATCGATTCACAGTGATTCACGGACCATAATGAATGATTCAATCATGATTCAATCACTATACATTACCGTAATGAATGATTCAATCATGATTCAATCACTCAACATTACCATAATGAATGATTCAATCATGATTCAATCACTCAACATTAACATAATGAATGATTCAATCTTGATTCAATCACTCAACATTAAAGAGAAGTGTCGACTCCTTTGTCTAACTCCTTTGATTTTGAATGTGCGACTCTAAGATTGTATGAGCGTGATAAGGAGGCTATGCTCTACCTGTGTGCCATTTTTTCATGCAAACCAGAATAGTCTGCTGTTTGACCTTAAACATACGACCTGCTCTAAATCCTTTGATTTTGAATGTGCGACTCTAAGATTTCATGAGCTTGATAAGGAGGTTATGTTCTACCAGTGTGCTAATGTCCATGCAAATTGGAATAGTCCGCTGTTTGACCTTAAACCTATCTGACCTGCTCCTTTGATTTTGAATGTGCAACTCAACAAGATTTTACCAGAATGATCACTAGGTCGTGATCTATCTGTGTTCCAATTTTGAAGCTAATCCAAATAGTCCACGAATGTGTTTCCGAATGTGAATGTGAATGTGAATATGAGCCAATTTGACACGCGTGTTGTTTATTTTGATTATAAAATTATATTTATAATATGTATTATACTTGCAAATTCCAAGTTCCAAAAGAATTAATGACTTTACGTTTCGCCTTTTTAAGCGAATAGAACATTTATTTTGATTTTGCATTAGGTATTATTTTTTTATAAAGCATGATGTGGAATAAAGCGGCGCCGATGCGACAATGATATTTGGGACATCCGGAGGTCATGCAAATGTTTGTTTATGATTTAGTTTTTGATATGGTATAGCCTAGAAATTAGGAAAAGGTGGGTACCTTTTGATAATTTTACGTGTGAAAAATGTGTGCGTTTACTGTGTGGTTTATGAATCAAAGTATGAGTTAGTTACCTTTTCTAAGTATTTATGTGCCTACCCCTAACCCTACCAGTACCAAGGTATGTACCTAGTTAGGGCTGATTGAACAGTGGCTTTGTGCCCACTGGAGTTGGACACAAAGCCTCGCTTTCTTCATGCATAGATGAATTACAGGCTACAGCTTAGGACACAGAGCTCATATAATTGGCCATTAAGTCCACAGGGCACAGATAAATGCTGGGCCGCTGACATATTTTTTGGACAGTTTATGCTGTTGGACCAAAAAAGAATGATTCTTTGAGCAATGAATGATTCAATCAGCCTATTTTCTCTGTATGAATGATTCAATCAGTAGTCCTGTTTACATCGCACTAAACAAATTCCACTAAATTTCCGATAAGTTGTGTGTAACGAGACTTTTTGTAGAATTTCCCTAGATTTAAAGAGTGATGCGTATCCATGGACGACAAATATAATCCATGGTAATCTACTTCCTTATGAACTCATACGCCCTCGTAGCACAACGTCCTCGGCTTTCTGCAAGGCCGTATAAGAGAGGTAGAGACATCCGGGGATTTTAGCGCCAAAATCGCTCAAATTAGCATGACGTCACCGGTGCTCTGGTCCGGCTCGGCTGTCGCCGCACGCGGCTCGGTGCGGTGAGAATATTTCGAACGGGATACGAATAGTTGCACCTAAGGTACGATCTTATTTAAGATTACGTTTACCGCGGACAATTATTCCTCCCTTAACCCGCGCCGTGCAGGGGGGGGGGGGGGCGTTTAGACGCCCCTTAAGGTTTTTCGAGGATAGCGAAGAAAAAACGGCGGCACGCAGCGCAGCCGTTTTTGGCACAGCTGTTCGGGCATCAATTGCGCACATTATGTTAAAAAAAATACCTCGGATCATCTCAGGTCAGGTCACCAGACCAGGTCACGTGACCCCACCTCCAAAAAAAAATCCGGTGGCATCACAGCCACAGTTTTTGGCCGATCGATTTCGTACTTACAGGATTTCATAAGAGCAATAGTATCTACAATACATATATCTCAGATTTTTTTTTATATCGGTGATCTAAGTTCGGGTCAATTTCGTGACCCCATTATACGTCAATGGGGAAATAATCTAATGCTTCCTATTCTGAGGAAACGAATTATATCAGCCCAATTCCTTCTGGATCATGTTATCATAGGCCATTCTTGAAGTTTCAGGTTCAATTTTTGTTCAGTGACCCCTACAGGGTCAGATGAGGTCATCTGAGGTCACCAACACTTTTTTGCCAATAACTCTTGACAAAATCAAGAAAGAGAAGTGCGACTGGCACCAATGTGTTTGTCTCGTCGAGGGACGTCTCCCCATGCGCAACATCACCTAATTGGGTCACCACTTGACCTGAGGTCAAATTTTTAAGTTGACCTAACATGGTCATCATGCATATGATACGAAGCGCCGTGACGAGACAAATACAATGGCGTCAACATTATTGCCCTATCTTTGTTAGCTAAAAATATATTTGTGAAAACTGTTTTGCTAAAAAAATACCCTTTTGACATTTGATGAGCTCTGGAGCCTAAATCATTCACCTGAGCTCAAATCTGAGGACACCTTGCAGATTGCATTTTGCAAGAGCATTCCATTGTTTTTGTTTTGTTCCTAGCTATCATAGTTCCTGTGCTATCTGGGAATGTCTGGAGCGAAGTCCTAAAACTTGAAAATCTGACTCTTGATGACCTCTGGTGACCTCAATAGTGACCTGAAAAACCTAAATAGTTTCGAAATACATTCTGAAGAGCTTTCGAACGGGGTTTTGGGTTTTTGTCTACGTCCCATAGGAGCCGAGTTAGAGGGGGCGTCGAAACGCCCCCCCCCCCCACTCCCCGGCACGGCGAAGGTGGCGCCGAGCACCGGCACGACGCGGGTTAATTCATGCTGAGGGGAGACGGTCATACGCTGCCCCGGTCTGTGTGAGGGGCGACTGTCGAGACGGCCATACACTGCACCGGTATGACTGAGGGGTGAGACGGCTATACCCTAACCGGTCCGGCTGAGGGGGAGGGGGGGGGACGGCCACACGCTGCCCCGGTCTGGCTGAGGGGCGAGAAAGGGCATTGTTTTGGCTTAACCCTCGCCCGGGTAGGGCAAAATCACTACGTGTTCGGGTGGGGGTACGACCCCCCTTATCGTGTTGCCCCTAATTGAGCTAGAGCTTCGATTCAAAAACGAGCGTGTTGCTTGTGACGAGAGGAAGCTGTTGATACCCGATGCTAAGGTATTGGGTCATTAAGTGACCTCTGAGGTCATGTCAACGACCAAAAAGTCATCAAAATTGTAAATGCGTATCAATTTAATTTTATCGAGCTAGAATGGTGAATGAGCATATCATAATGCTTAATGGGTGCCAAATTCGTAATCAGCGTCACAAAATGTCCTACAAACTGCGAAATTCCAAAAAAGGTCATGTCAAGTCATCTGAGATCAGTGACCTCGGTTGACCTGTGGAAGCGCATGACCCCAGTGGAAAATATAATTATGTAAAATGGATCCCAAATTTGGAATCAGCGTCACAAAATGTCCTAGAAACCGTCAGAAGCCCAAACAAGTAATCTGAGGTCATCGGGGGTCAAGGACCTCAGTTGACCTCTGAAAAGGTCAATCGAGGTCACAATCTCAGTGGAAACCACATCTGTCACCTGGAAAGACATGTGCACATGCTCCTGAACAACAAACACTCGGAAACTGCACAAGTTACAAGCATCGATACTTCGGGACGCCATTTGCGCCTGACATGACCTTGAGGAACAGGTCATAGGTTACGGGTCATGTGGGTTAGAAATTCAAAATTGTCAGAGTAAGTGGACATTTTCCAAAGTACGGTACTGAAAGTTGCATTGCAATCGGTTGGAAATTACGCGAGTTATTCCAGAAAAACCGAGGGGTGGCATGCACCCCCCCCCCCCCCGGGCGAGGGTTAATTCAAGATATGCTTTTAAGAAAGCAAAATATTTTAACAGCATAGACTTGCAACCTAACTACCTAACTTACTTATCTAACGGCGACGACTTCAAATTGCCGGTCGTCAACATTCGTCAAAAGACCGCAAAACGCTCGAAAGCGCAGCTGAGGCGACGGGGCTGGCCACGACTGGACCAGAGCACCAGTGACGTCATCGCTAATGCTGCGCCGCTTGGCAGCCGATACATGGGGAATCCTGGGATGACACCCCATGGCTTTCTGTCGTAGCGAGTGGGTAGGGTAGTGAGTTTCTGTCTGATTTTTTATATTTTAAGTGATAGATAAACCTATCGCTGAAATACTGGCATCGTACAAAATAGTCAGAGCTACTGTGTTTGATTGTGCGTTTATATTTCAAGAAAGACGAGAGAAGAGTGCTTGTAATTTCACAACAGGAGCTGTTGAGAAGATTCACGCAAATGCTGGTCCCTATTTTTAGAATATGTGTGTAGCTAATTTGGATGGTGTCGAGGCTATATATTCTTGTGATCCCGGGTCCTTCATGCAATGGTGTATGATTTGTGGGTGTACCAATAAATACAGTTTGGTGAAAACCTTGTGTCTTCAGTTTTGGAATTGGTTGAGTTTCTGCCCGCCCAAGATACACCTTCCCAAATTCTGCAGAGTCTAGTTGCCTGATCTGATCACACAACTCAAATCTTGCCACAATATCTCAATCTGCCAACAGCCCATCGCATGGTGACCATAATGCATCACCAATAGTAAAACAGGTTGATTAATTTCAGTCAGCTTTATTGACAAATCGCACAGATGTTCTCTTAGCTGGTCGGGTTCCCTATAGCTTTAGTGTCAGGAAAGGTAGCTTTAGTGTCAGGAAAGGGTGGGCATGGAATATAGGGAACCCTAATTTACAGACGCGCCAACCAAAAAGTGTAACAATATCCATAGTTAGGCTTTGCAAAGAAAATGGCTGGAATTGTGCGTCTTCCAGTAACAAAAGTCCCAGTATACAGTCCGATCAATCATATCCCTAGCATTGCTGAGGTTAATATCAATCCACTACCAGAGTTTTTACAGAGCCTCAAACAATCATGGCCTGATCAGATAAACCTAAGGGACTACTCTCCAGTATGCATACAGGTCATCATTAATACATGTGTTGAGCGACCGTTTGAAGCTTGACAAGACAGGAGCAGCGACAACCTCGTCAGGCAGCTGATTCCACATGCGGCACAATGTGGTGCTAATGTAGGTGATTTGGCGTCTGGTCACCTCAATGAAGATTGCGCTCCCATCCCTCAACAAGGGTGACAGTTTCCAGAGCATCTTCTGCAAGCAAAATGGAAAAATAAAGGTTAATACAATATTCAGGGCAGGGTGGCAGGGCACAGCACAGCACACCGCACAGCCCTAGACATTAAATGTATTTTAACTTTGGTGCCCACTTATGCTGATTGGAACGGTGAGTATAGTGCTATGGTCCAGTGTTTATCTAGCTGGTTAATACATTAATTGCAAGAAAAAATACATAAATAACTCGTGATTCATACTTCTGCTTTCTTTGTAAAATATTTACCTTATTCTCATTATATTTTGAAATATTGGTTTTGATTCTTTGAATCGGAAGGAATCAATTCTCAAAATTGTGTCTGTGAATCAAACGGTGATTGAATCATTCATATTCCAAAATGAATCATGATTGTAAGTAAACAAGGATGATCAATAACATGGCAGCAATGTTTATTTTATATATAAAAGGCGAGAATAAGGAATAAGCTTTCACTGTTACAGCATCGTCACATCATGTACCAAACTTAACGGCTGTTCAATGCATGATAGTTTGATTTAGAATACTTAGCCTTCTTGAATAGGACATTTTCTTGGACAAAAGAGCACATGCAACTTTTGATTAACTTTCAAATGTAAAAAAAATGAATCTGACGATGCCACAACGTTGAAAGCTTATTCCTTATTCTCACCTTTTATATATAAAATAAACATTACTGCCATGTTATTGATCATCCCTGTTTACTTATTCGCATTCATCATGGCAAAAATAACCATCAAACACATTAAACGAATCATGATTGAATCATTCCAAAAAAAATGAATCAATATCCAGTCTGTGACTAAACAAAAATTGATGAACATGATCCTTCACCTCTTCATGATGTACATATATCGCTTACCTTGATACTTCGAATTTTCCCACCATAAGAAGCACGCACTTTTATAAATAATAATTAATAAACCATTAAAAAGAAACAAAAAAAGCACACAACGCCTTGTCATATACCCTTGCAAAAAGCTCTACTACATTTGTAATTATATAAGTGCGCCGATTTTGCCTACCATGTTCTTCTGATGCACTGAGAGCTGATTAGTCGAGAGCATGCGGAATCTGACAGAATTTTCATGTGGAATGACATATAGGAAAAAAGTTTGGCAGCACATCGTCATTTTTTTTTGCGATACAGGACCATATTTAAAGATATGCAGACATATTCTGGGGATAACACGGGAACGAAACACCGAACATCCATTCAAATATCAGTACCCTCAGAAAAATAGTTGTATGCAAATAAGTTATTTTCGATCAGAGAGTGTTTTATTTTTAGGTGTTGATTAGAAAATGTAAGCAATGAAATATAAAATGTTTTTTGTGTATATTATCCTGCTTGGAGAATAGCTTTTGAACTTATAAAGCAAGCCTTTTGTGTATAGAGAATTTATAGATAAAAAGCTGAAAAGTCTCGTTACACAGAACTTATCTGAAATTTAGTGGATTTTTTTTAGCGCTATGTAAACAGGACTAGTGACTCACAACAGGTTTGCGCATGAAGTGAATCGATTCATGAGTCATTCATTTGAAATAATGATTCAATCAAAAGTAGTCGATTCACATTGAATCATTGACAAGTCTGCTCTGGAGCCAAAAATAGTGACCTGAGGTCAAATTTGAAGACACCTCACCGATTGCACATTTCAACGTCTTGCTATTGCTTTGTTCCGTTTACTCCTAGATATCATAGTTTTCGAGATATTTGGTAATGTTTGAAGCCGATGTCCAAAACCTGGAAAATTTGACCTTTGATGACCTCTGGTGACCTCAATGTTCACCTGAGGGAAAACTACCTGAAGTAACTTCGAATGTCCATGTCGAGAGTTTTCGAACGCTCTTTTCCGCGTCTTTCTAGTACCTTTAGTTTTCAAGTTACTGGGGGGTGGGGGGTCATTTTGACACCCCGCACCATGGCGAAGTTGTCTCAGAGGGCGCGGGTTAATATAGGTAAGTCTATAAATAAACGGGGTAAATTGAAAACGCGTTTAAATCGATAGGAAATGGCTAAATTTGACCAGTTTTCACAAGATCCACCATTCTTTTGCCAAATACAAAGACCCATGTCACATTTTTGTTCTTTAACCTCTACGTGGTCAACTCAGGTGACCCCGAGTTCGTTTGGTTTTCCTTCAACAACTCTACCAAATCAAGGTAGAGCAATGCTGTTTTCACCATTGTGTTTGGCTCGTCGAGACGCATCGATTGATGTACAACTTGACCTAAAAAACTGACCTGACCTTCACCTGACCTCAGGTCAGGCCATTTTTTTATATGACCTAACTAGGTCACCTGATATGTCATTAGATGCGTCTCGATGACAAAAACACAATGATCAAAACGCTATTACTTAATCATGCTCCTTTCGAAAGTTATTCCTGAAAACAAATATTTCAATATTGACCTGACCTAAAAATGACCTAGTACTTTCCATAGCGCATGTCTCGAGCTGTCTAAAGATTTGTTTCCACTTGTCGCTACGTTGCATGGTTGTCGACCCCCCGTCGGTTTGAAGTTGGCGCGGACCCCCGGCGGTGCACGTGTTAAAACATGAACATGTTTAAAGAAAAGGTCATTCTTGATGACCCAGGTGCAATTTTAGTTCAACGGTCCCGACCAGGTCAGCTGAGTTGAGGCCATGTGAGGTCACAGGTTCTTTTTTTTGCCAATAACTTATGAAAGACAAAGGTTTGTAACTGACACCGTTGTGCTCATCTCGTCGAGATGCGCCCTCATTATGCAACATGAACTACCTAGGTCACCACATGACCTTCACTTGCAGAGGTCACACGCTCGTCTAGGTCACCACATGACCTTCACCTGCAGAGGTCACACGCTCGTCTAGGTCACCACATGACCTTCACCTGCAGAGGTCACACGCTCGTCTAGGTCACCACATGACCTTCACTTGCAGAGGTCACACGCTCGTCTAGGTCACCACATGACCTTCACCTGCAGAGGTCACACGCTCGTCTAGGTCACCACATGACCTTCACCTGCAGAGGTCACACGCTCGTCTAGGTCACCACATGACCTTCACCTGCAGAGGTCACACGCTCGTCTAGGTCACCACATGACCTTCACTTGCAGAGGTCACACGCTCGTCTAGGTCACCACATGACCTTCACCTGCAGAGGTCACACGCTCGTCTAGGTCACCACATGACCTTCACCTGCAGAGGTCACACGCTCGTCTAGGTCACCACATGACCTTCACCTGCAGAGGTCACACGCTCGTCTAGGTCACCACATGACCTTCACTTGCAGAGGTCACACGCTCGTCTAGGTCACCACATGACCTTCACCTGCAGAGGTCACACGCTCGTCTAGGTCACCACATGACCTTCACCTGCAGAGGTCACACGCTCGTCTAGGTCACCACATGACCTTCACTTGCAGAGGTCACACGCTCGTCTAGGTCACCACATGACCTTCACCTGCAGAGGTCACACGCTCGTCTAGGTCACCACATGACCTTCACCTGCAGAGGTCACACGCTCGTCTAGGTCACCACATGACCTTCACCTGCAGAGGTCACACGCTCGTCTAGGTCACCACATGACCTTCACTTGCAGAGGTCACACGCTCGTCTAGGTCACCACATGACCTTCACCTGCAGAGGTCACACGCTCGTCTAGGTCACCACATGACCTTCACCTGCAGAGGTCACACGCTCGTCTAGGTCACCACATGACCTTCACCTGCAGAGGTCACACGCTCGTCTAGGTCACCACATGACCTTCACTTGCAGAGGTCACACGCTCGTCTAGGTCACCACATGACGTTCACCTGCAGAGGTCACACGCTCGTCTAGGTCACCACATGACCTTCACCTGCAGAGGTCACACGCTCGTCTAGGTCACCACATGACCTTCACCTGCAGAGGTCACACGCTCGTCTAGGTCACCACATGACCTTCACCTGCAGAGGTCACACGCTCGTCTAGGTCACCACATGACCTTCACTTGCAGAGGTCACACGCTCGTCTAGGTCACCACATGACCTTCACCTGCAGAGGTCACACGCTCGTCTAGGTCACCACATGACCTTCACTTGCAGAGGTCACACGCTCGTCTAGGTCACCACATGACCTTCACCTGCAGAGGTCACACGCTCGTCTAGGTCACCACATGACCTTCACCTGCAGAGGTCACACGCTCGTCTAGGTCACCACATGACCTTCACCTGCAGAGGTCACACGCTCGTCTAGGTCACCACATGACCTTCACTTGCAGAGGTCACACGCTCGTCTAGGTCACCACATGACCTTCACCTGCAGAGGTCACACGCTCGTCTAGGTCACCACATGACCTTCACCTGCAGAGGTCACACGCTCGTCTAGGTCACCACATGACCTTCACTTGCAGAGGTCACACGCTCGTCTAGGTCACCACATGACCTTCACCTGCAGAGGTCACACGCTCGTCTAGGTCACCACATGACCTTCACCTGCAGAGGTCACACGCTCGTCTAGGTCACCACATGACCTTCACCTGCAGAGGTCACACGCTCGTCTAGGTCACCACATGACGTTCACCTGCAGAGGTCACACGCTCGTCTAGGTCACCACATGACCTTCACCTGCAGAGGTCACACGCTCGTCTAGGTCACCACATGACGTTCACCTGCAGAGGTCACACGCTCGTCTAGGTCACCACATGACCTTCACCTGCAGAGGTCACACGCTCGTCTAGGTCACCACATGACCTTCACTTGCAGAGGTCACACGCTCGTCTAGGTCACCACATGACCTTCACCTGCAGAGGTCACACGCTCGTCTAGGTCACCACATGACGTTCACCTGCAGAGGTCACACGCTCGTCTAGGTCACCACATGACCTTCACCTGCAGAGGTCACACGCTCGTCTAGGTCACCACATGACCTTCACCTGCAGAGGTCACACGCTCGTCTAGGTCACCACATGACCTTCACCTGCAGAGGTCACACGCTCGTCTAGGTCACCACATGACCTTCACCTGCAGAGGTCACACGCTCGTCTAGGTCACCACATGACGTTCACCTGCAGAGGTCACACGCTCGTCTAGGTCACCACATGACGTTCACCTGCAGAGGTCACACGCTCGTCTAGGTCACCACATGACCTTCACCTGCAGAGGTCACACGCTCGTCTAGGTCACCACATGACGTTCACTTGCAGAGGTCACACGCTCGTCTAGGTCACCACATGACGTTCACCTGCAGAGGTCAAATTTCGGATCTGACCTAACCCGGTTGCAACAGGTATGACTGAACGCACCTTGACGTGACAAACATGATGACACTCAAATCATTTCCTATCGTTATTGAAACCCGGTTTTCAAGACGATATTTCCTTTAGGATAACGCATTCAACACTTCTCCGCTACAAATATAATACGAAAACTTAATAACGGCAGCAGAAAACCGATACTATGTGAAAACCGCGCTGAACTGAAGTGTGTCTAAGTGGCTGTATAACTGTACATGTATATGGAGATAATTACGGCACTCTTAAACAAATTCCCTAATGATGCCCCTTCACCTGCTGATCCCCCATTTCGTGATGCCCTTGTCGGAAAATGCGGTATGCTCGAAAAATCCTGGCTACGCCTCTGGCTGCAGCACGCCATTATTTCGCATTAACGAGGCGTTAGAGCCATTAGCGAGCCGCTAATGGCCGGAGGCCTGCCCCGCAGCCGGAAACAGTGAAGAGCGCTCAGCCACACCGTCCACTCAGGGATTTCCATAGATTGGGAGGGGGCAGAAGCGACGTAGACGGTGATGTGGGACAATGCTGGTCCCGCTATGACATGGTACCATCGCACGTGAGCTGCCGGGCCAGGCAGCGGGTAGCGCCTCCCAGGAATTCACCAAACAAACGGCTTTTAGCATTGCTTCTATTGAGTATTGACAATACTGGAGCATCGCTCACTTGTACGGATTTAAGATAAAATCCGAGAAAAGTCAAACGAATTGCCGACGGTGCACTCCCCCGCTGTGTAGCGAACATCTATTCCATAGAATCACAAACACACAACAATAACGTACGGGCAGGAGCAACAGGAACTTTTTAAATAAAGACGGCCAACAAAATATATTGGTGAGTTCATACCTAGAACAACCTTCACACATAAAATACCTCAGATCCTGCAAAAGCTGGTGGGGTCAAACAAACAAAAATCCCCACCAACTGGATAGAAAACTCAACCCATACCGACGGACCGATGAACTGTGGTTATGATTTATGAACAAGTCCGTGTTCCTTTAAAACATTCGCGGACATGACGCTTTTTCAGCGAGATGGTTAACCATACCATGCCATAAAATCATACACAGCTCCCGTCCATGAATGCAAGGTGGCGACACAACCTATTCACGTCTGTTTTCACGGGCGTTCGCTCGTCGCCAATATGAGAAGGATTGCATCAGTCATCTCAGCATCGGACATTCAGCATTGGACCACTATTTTCTGGGCGCGATACTTCTCAAAGTATGGTTCTCAAGAGGGGTCATTATACGGCAGTTTGCACATCAGTTGGACTGGCCGGCGTTCGTCAGGTGGGTCTGCTCAGAAGGCGGGTCCAGGTGAGTTATCAGTTATGCTGCTTCAATTCAGTGCAGCAAACACTATTTTTTATCATGAGAGCAAAACATCGTCCATTCCAAGGCAGCAGATACAGACATAATACCAAGTCCATAAAATGCATCTTACCAATCATAATACAAAATAGGCATATTGAACATAACAAGCAAACGGTCAGTTATTTCGCACAAAACTTTAAGTTATTTAAAAAGCTCGAATTGCCATGTCAGAAACCGTCTTGTGTAACATAAGTGCTGCTAAGAACTCATATGACATTTAAGCCCGAATAAAATTAATAAAGGTCCGTGGATATTGATCAAACATCACCAGTAGATTGTATGTGGTTTTGCCCTGCCACCTGCTTTTAGGGCTATATACACGAAAACATCCCAACAAATTTATGCTGCTTCATTTTTTTCAGACTTAAGCTACATACGCCCAACGTTAATAATTAAACGGAAGTGGAGCAATAGAGGCCCACCACTAGGGATGCAAATTTCAGGACCACGGAGCCGGCGCCGGGCCCAAATTCGGGCCCGACGGGCCTGAAGCTGTGTCTGAACTCAGGCTTGCCGGTCTCATGCTGGGCTCAGCACAAGTTCGGGGGTTAAAATATTGTTTAATGTATAATGAAGTCAAGACATTCAGATTGCTGGCTGCCGGGTGCTGCCACATGTGGCCGGGCTCGATGCCGGTGCCAACTCCTTTATGAGCGGTGGCGGTGGCGGTGCCGTTCCTGTTTTTTTTTGCATCTATACGATTACGGCCACCACCGATTGCCTTCACATGAAATGGGATCAAAGGCGCAGAGAACATTGCAGAGTTATTATTAGATATGCATGATATATGCACGTTTTACCACCACTGGTGTGTCTAAAAGACAATCTGAAGCAAAGACATCCAATTTCGACCGTCTCAGGATTCCAACACACCATACGTCTCGCACAAATATGTCTGTTCTTCCAAGCTTGTTTGGTTAGCAGGACATAAGCCTCGCCCTTGTACAATGGCGAAATAAATATACAAATATAATCACAATAGGTCAGCTGTAAGCACGTTGAGGACAGGAGTCGAGGCGGTGGCGGAAAGCCACCTCTTCGTGGGCCGACACGGCGCGACACGAACAATATCGTTACCACCTTCAGCTCACTGCAGCTGAACATGCAAACCAAGGCCACAAATGCGTGTCTAATCTTTCCGGCGGCGTCGCTGGCGGCCACGAATACCAGCTGAGCGCTTCTGGCTGCCGCCGGAAGGGCTGAGGGCGGGTGTTGTACGTCCCAGCTCTGCGTGAGCCCGTGGGCGGGAGGGCGCGGAGGTGGTGCCTCCCGGCGGCCGGCGGCGGAACTACGCTGGCAGTGGCGACCCGCCATGCCGGTCGGGTCGGATGGGTCGGATGGGTCGGGAAGGCGTGGAGGGGTGGAGGGTGGAGGGGTGGCGCCGAAGCCTCGCTGACGAGCCGCCGGCCACGCCAAAGTACACAGGGCCGCTCCAGAAAGCGGCGCCATCCGACCGGCCGTGATCTCAGCATAGGCGACCTTTCAGTCACTCTGGGCGGCCGCCACAGCCGCCGCGGCCCGCCAGACACAGCCGACACAGCCGACACAGCCGACACAGCCGACATAGCCGGCACAGCCGACACAGCCGACACAGAC
Organism: Chirona hameri; assembly: GCA_036785665.1. NCBI lineage: Eukaryota > Metazoa > Arthropoda > Thecostraca > Balanomorpha > Balanidae > Chirona > Chirona hameri. Next base: position 45,504 of record JAXIVJ010006110.1, on the reverse strand, counting down.
ACGGCCGACACAGCCGACACAGCCGACACACAGCCGACATAGCCGGCACAGCCGACATAGCCGGCACAGCCGACACAGCCGACACAGACACGGCCGACACAGCCGACACAGCTGACACAGCCGACACAGCCGACACAGCCGACACACAGCCGACACAGCCGACACAGCCGACACAGCCGACACAGCCGACACACAGCCGACACAGCCGACACAGCCGACACAGCCGACACAGCCGACACAGCCGACACGTCCGACAGAACCGACATAGCCGCCACACAGCCGCCACAGCCGACACAGCCGACACATCCGACACAGCCGACACACAGCCGACATAGCCGGCATAGCCGGCACAGCCGACACAGCCGACACATAGACGGCCGACACAGCCGACACAGCCGACACAGCTGACACAGCCGACACAGCCGACATCCGACACAGCTGACACAGCCGACATAGCCGACACAGCCGACACAGCCGACACAGCCGACACAGCCGACACAGCCGACACAGCCGACACAGCCGACACAGCCGACACATCCGACACAACCGACACAGCCGGCACATACCGCCAGACACGGCCGACACTGCCGACACAGCTGACACAGCTGACACAGCCGACACATCCGACACATCCGACACAGCCGATACAGCCGATACAGCCGACACAGCCGACACAGCCGACACGTCCGACATAACCGACATAGCCGCCACACAGCCGACACAGCCGACACATCCGACGCAGCTGACACAGCCGACACAGCCGACATATCCGACACAGACGACACAGCCGACACATCCGACACAGCCGACACAGCCGACACAGCCCCCCCAGACACAGCCGACACAGCCGACATAGCCAACACAGCCAACACAGCCGACACAGCCGACACAGCCGAAACAGCCGACACAGCCGACACAGACCGCCAGACACAGCCGACACAGCCGACACATTTGACACAGACCACCAGACACAGCCGACACAGCCAGAACAGCCCGCTTGGCAGCCAGCCGGCCAGTCAGATGAAGACGCGTTCCAATACATAGCCAGAGAGAGCCCGGTAGCCAGCCAGCCAGAGAGCCATACACAGCCAGAGAAAGCCCGGTAGCCAGCCAGAGAGCCATACACAGCCAGAGAGAGCCCGGTAGCCAGTCAGCCATACACAGCCAGAGAGAGCACGGTAGCCAGCCAGCCAGAGAGCCATACACAGCCAGAGAGTCCTGTAGCCAGCCAGCCAGAGAGCCATACACAGCCAGAGAGAGCCCGGTAGCCAGCCAGAGAGCCATACACAGCCAGAGAGAGCCCGGGACATATCAAAACCCAGTCAGATGAAGATTCGTTCCAATACACAGCCAGAGAGAGCCCGGGACATATCAAAACCAACACAGCGCCGGAGCCGCCGACAGCTAATCGCTCAGTGTTATAATAAATAACAGCTCCACGGTGTGGCAAATGTGCCGTGTCAGGATTTAATCGGCTGCCATGACTGTCATAGGTTTGTACTGACTGGTTCATTAACATTTTTATCTCTGAAAAATGAGATGTCAATTGATTTGAAATAGCAACAGTTTAAGTTAAAATATTATGTTGACAATCCAATACAATCTGGAACTATGTTTGCTTGACACATCTCACATTGCCACCGAATTTAACAATTATTTGTCCTAGGATTTTGCATGAAGTCATGGAAGATACAAACGTTTTACATACAACACACTCCCTACATTGTAACTGTGTGTAAATAAGACGAATTGTCGACGCGTGCCAAGGTCACTGGCTGATGGATCAGCGCGCAGACGCGCCCCGTGTAATTCATTAAATGACGCCGTTAATGGATGTTGGCCCGGCCATTGGAGCGTTTTTCAGTCATGAGTCCTCCCTCTGTCACGATCTAACTGGGAGTCATTATACCGGACTTGGCCACGACCGGCCAATCAGAGGGCAGGGGTATGTGGCCCTGACCCCGTTATTGAAAATAATCATTGATCCTCCTGATAAATGATAATGCGCTAATGTTCACACATTCCAGAAACACACAAAATAATGTATTAGTATTTGTGCCGTAGACCAGTGGCGGCGGATAGGGGTGGGGGGGGGGCAGATGCCCCCCCCCCACTCAAGAAGTTGGGGGGGGGGGCAAACATGATTTTGCCCCATAAATTTGTAAGAGGGGCCCTCCAAGAAGTTAACCGAGGGCTCCGATGTGCCCCCAGCCAGCCTGAGGGGACCTCTAAGGCCGACAGAAGGCCCTCAGCCGGTCTGAGGGGGGTCTTCGGTAGGCCTGAGGGGGCCCTCGGTAGGCCTGAGGGGGCCCTTGGAAAGGCCTGAGACTTCCAACATGGGCCTGTCCAACGTTTTTTTGGCGACCATTTAGGGGCCCTGCAAAATATAGTGGCCTAAATCCGAGGAGATACTATTTCGCGCCATTTTTTGGGGTGGGGGGGCGGGGGGGGGGGGGGGGGGGCTTTGGCCGTGGGAGGGGCCCTTTGACCGAGGGGGCCATTTGGCCGAGGGGGCCCTTTGGCCGAGGGGCCCCTGGTTTTCTTTGCCCCCCATCCGAAAATACGTTCCGCTGCCACTGCCAAAAACTGTGATCAAGAGGCGAGGCCTATAAGAGGCCTATAAGAGGCCTATAAGAGGCGATTCTGAAAGTGTTTGGGATTGAATCACTGCAGCGCTTAAAAATGTTCGATACCATGCTCGATACCATGCTCGATACCATGCTCGATACCATGATCGATACCATGATCGATACCATGATCGATACCATGATCGATACCATGCTCGATACCATGCTCGATACCATGCACGATACCATGCACGATACCATGCACGATACCATGCACGATACCATGCTCGATACCATGATCGATACCATGCTCGATACCATGATCGATACCATGCTCGATACCATGATCGATACCATGCTCGATACCATGCTCGATACCATGCTCGATACCATGCACGATACCATGCTCGATACCATGCTCGATACCATTATCGATACCATGTGCACGATACCATGCACGATACCATGCTCGATACCATGCTCGATACCATGCACGATACCATGCACGATACCATGCACGATACCATGCACGATACCATGCTCGATACCATGCACGATACCATGCTCGATACCATGCTCGATACCATGATCGATACCATGCACGATACCATGCTCGATACCATGCACGATACCATGCTCGATACCATGCTCGATACCATGCACGATACCATGCTCGATACCATGCACGATACCATGCAAGATACCATGATCGATACCATGATCGATACCATGCACGATACCATGCTCGATACCATGCTCGATACCATGCTCGATACCATGATCGATACCATGCTCGATACCATGATCGATACCATGCTCGATACCATGCACGATACCATGTTCGATACCATGCTCGATACCATGCTCGATACCATGCTCGATACCATGATCGATACCATGCTCGATACCATGCTCGATACCATGCACGATACCATGCTCGATACCATGATCGATACCATGCACGATACCATGCACGATACCATGCTCGATACCATGCTCGATACCATGCTCGATACCATGATCGATACCATGCACGATACCATGCACGATACCATGCTCGATACCATGCTCGATACCATGCTCGATACCATGCTCGATACCATGATCGATACCATGCTCGATACCATGCTCGATACCATGCTCGATACCATGCTCGATACCATGCTCGATACCATGCACGATACCATGCACGATACCATGCTCGATACCATGCTCGATACCATGCTCGATACCATGCTCGATACCATGCTCGATACCATGCTCGATACCATGCTCGATACCATGCTCGATACCATGCTCGATACCATGCTCGATACCATGCTCGATACCATGCACGATACCATGAAACGATACCATGCTCGATACCATGCTCGATACCATGCACGATACCATGCACGATACCATGCTCGATACCATGCTCGATACCATGCTCGATACCATGAAACGATACCATGCTCGATACCATGCTCGATACCATGCACGATACCATGCTCGATACCATGCTCGATACCATGCACGATACCATGCACGATACCATGATCGATACCATGCTCGATACCATGCTCGATACCATGCACGATACCATGCACGATACCATGCTCGATACCATGCTCGATACCATGCTCGATACCATGCTCGATACCATGCTCGATACCATGCTCGATACCATGCTCGATACCATGCACGATACCATGCTCGATACCATGTGCACGATACCATGCACGATACCATGCACGATACCATGCTCGATACCATGCACGATACCATGCTCGATACCATGAAACGATACCATGCTCGATGATACATGATGTGCATGATACCATGCACGATACCATGCTTGATACCATGCACGATACCATGCACGATACCATGCACGATACCATGCACGATACCATGCACGATACCATGCACGATACCATGCTCGATACCATGCTCGATACCATGCTCGATACCATGCACGATACCATGCTCGATACCATGCACGATACCATGCTCGATACCATGCTCGATACCATGCTCGATACCATGCACGATACCATGCTCGATACCATGCTCGATACCATGCACGATACCATGCACGATACCATGCTCGATACCATGCACGTTTTGTATGCAAGTATAACAACGCACGTACATCTGGTCAATGTGACTATTGCACATGTCAAATTGAGCGAACTTTAGGTTAATCTATTTGTCTAAGAACTCACTCAGGAGCGAAGCTTTGAAGCTGTGTAGGTGTATTATCCGATCGGAGAAGACTTGACCGACCAGATATCAGCAGTAATGGTCCGGCCAGTTTGGTAACAGGTATTTGACGGAGCTTGCAGTCAGCAATAACCGCACTGACAAGCAAGTGACCTCTCCACGCTCAATACGGACCATTTCCCCTATACCATTTCGTAGAAGAACGAATGTATACTCCATGCCCACTGTATACTCCAGGAATAGTGCACGAGCCGCGATCCACCGATCAGCAACACGACGTTGCAGTGCCACACTCCGTCTCAAGGGACTTTCTACATAATGTGATCGCAGGATTTGTTTCAAACGGAGTTGCCAGCCAAATACCAGTCTCAACAACAGTTGCCTAATAGTTATATCATCTCACGACATGGTTCCAGGTTAGTCTGCAGTCAAGTCTGCAGTCAAGTTGCATTAAATTCCAACAGCCGACGCTTATGCTTGACTTGACTGGTTTCACGAGTACGATCCCAGCAAAATTGCTAAGATCAACGAGATCGGCCATTGTAGGTACAATTTGTAGTAAGTAAGCACAGTGTGAACAGTGGCGCACGCAGGATTCCATTTCGGGGGTCAGAGCCCTAAAAGCGGGCCCCCTTGTGAGCGGGCCCCCACCCGTTTTGAGAAAACTTCGCGGATTTCGGTCACTTGTTTTTGAGAGGGCCCCTACAGCATGGGACCTGAGACATTGTAATTTTCTTGTCAATGTCGTGTAAGGTGACTGCGTGTGCTACTGATGCGCGAATTTTAGGTGCGTGTGCTACTAATGTGCGGTACAACTGTCGAGAGTAAAATTGACGAAATGAGGTAAATGACAACAAAAATTATATTTTACAGGTTAGGCAGGTTAGGCAGGTAAATGACAACAACAACAATTCTATTTTACAGGTTAGTCAGGTTAGGCAGTCCGATCCCCGGTAGTTATGTCATCATCATCATCGTTGGGGTTTTAGTGCGCATCGACTACGTAATTCGCGCCCACCATCATGTTGCCACAAGTTGCCATAAACCATTTCCTGAAGCAACAATGAATAATGTAAAAAATACGTATCAATATCAAATACGCCCGTATCAAAAATGTGCAAGGATCGGGCCCTGTTGTGACCGGGCCTTCGTTTTGACCGGGCCCTATATCACGTCTTTCCCAGCACCGGGCCCCTGCCTCGATCGGGCCTGACCAAGACCGGCCCCTACCAGAAACGGGCCCGCATCAAGAATATGCAAGGACCGGGCCCTGTTGTGACCGGGCCCATATCACGCCTTTGTCAACACCGGGCCCCTGCCTCGATCGGGCCTGACCAAGACCGGGCCCCTACCAAAAACGGGCCCGTATCAAGAATATGCGAGGACCGGGTCCTGTTATGACCGGGCCCTCGTCCTGACCGGGCCCCATGACACGCCTTTGCCAGCACCGGCCCCCGACTCGATCAGGCCTGACCAAGACCGGGTCCCTACCAGAAACGGGCCCGTATCAAGAATATGCAAGGACCGGGCCCTGTTGCGACCGGGCCCCATATCACGCCTTTGCCAGCACCGGGACCCTGCCTCGATCGGAACTGACCAAGAGCGGGCCCCTTCCAGAAACGGGCCCGTATCAAGAATATGCAGTGACCGGGCCCTGTTGTGACCGGGCCCTCGTTCTGACCGGGCCCCATATCACGCCTTTGCCAGCACCGGGCCCCTGCCTCGATCGGGCCTGACCAAGACCGGGCCCCTACCAGAAACGGCCCGCATCAATAATGTTCAAGTACCGGGCTCTCGTTCTGACCGGGCCCCATATCACGCCTTTGCCAGCACCGGGCCCCTGCCTCGATCAGGCCTGACCAAGACCGGGCCCCTACCAGAAACGGGTCCGTGTCAAGAATATGCGAGGACCGGGCCCTGTTGTGACCGGGCCCCATCATCCCATGCCACACCTTTGCCAGCACCGGGTCCCCACCTCGATCGGGCCTGACCAAGACCGGGCCCCTTCCAGAAACGGGCCCCTCAGAAATTTCGGGGGGGTCAGCTGACCCCTTTGACCCCCTGCGTGCGCCACTGAGTGTGAACCTGCTGATAGGTGTTTAGGCAGGATGACATGGATATATAATCAGATCGAGGGTAACAGACTAGCAAGATGACCGACTAGGCCAGCAAGATAGCGAGAGTTACACAATACCGCATTGCTGCTAAGTATTGCGGTACAGCCTAACAATGCAGGCTCGCTACCAAATCCACGGGCGGCGCCCGTTTCGTTTTAAGAAATCAGGAAAAAAACAGAGGCGTAGCTTCTCCAGACAAGTTGAGGGGGGGGGGGGGGTGAGCTGGACAAAATCGCTTAAAGTACCATACAAATCCACAAAATGCTAACTTCTTCCCGGATTTGACCAACTTCTTCGTCAAAGTTAGGGGGGAGGGGCTGAAGCCCCCCAACTGAATAGGAACCTACATCTCTGAGAAGAAGAAAAAACGTTGCACAGCAGCCACTGGATCAGTTCAGCCAAACCAAAATTAGCTGTAATAAACTCAGTTCCACACGTGTTGGCTTCACCGCGGCATCAACTATGACATATTCCGTAACCTAAAACGGCCAACATACAAAGCAGAACTCGCGTGTGTAAAGCAATGCCACGACTTCAAACTTCAGTTACAAAATGTTTGATGTAGAGACAATCGATGAATGAAACAAAATATTTAAATATAATTATAGTGGCAACGAACAGAGGGATACTCCTTGCTTTGCCTTGCTTTGGGCACGCTTGCTAGCAATATTTAATTTGAATTACGTTATAATCTGGACTATAATCCAGATTATAACGTAATTAAAACTATAACTCCACATTATGTTTTCCGTGAATATTTAATTTGTGTAAAAATACTGAAAAGATAGCATCGTACTTCACAGTCTACGATGCTAAAGATCAGTACATGATGCTAAATTGCGAATAACTACATCAGACGGTGAAGTGTACACAACTCCCCGGGCTGGGGGGATTAAAGCCGGCGCGCAAATCGGCTCGTAGCTACGATGGTGCGTAAGTTGGCTCGGAACGCATTTTGGAGGGATCCACCTGCGCGGAGCGCTACTTGGTGCGTAAGTCGGCTCGTAAGTGGTCGACTTCCGCGCTAACTTTGCGCAGCAGTTTACCCTGGCGTAAGTCAGCGCGTAGCCCTGTTTACCCCTGGCTAATATAAACAACATGTATAAAGAGGGAATATTTTCAAATTTGAATATATGTATATGCCAGACGATATTTGTGGCTACCTGTTGATATAAAACAAAATGTGGTCGTAAAAATATGACAACATAGACATTTTGCGGAATTAAGAAAAGGTCACGGGGTCACAAGGTCAACCTGCATAACTGATGCCAGGTGACCTGCATAACTGATGCCAGTTTTCTAAGTAAAAATAGACGCTGAATTCGAATTCAGCACCAAAAACAAGCTCACTAAACTGAGCTCAAAAGGTTAACATGAGGGTACCTATGAACACCCCGTACCAATGATCTTCGTGACCTCACTTGACCTCAAAACAAGAGAAAGAGGAGAGGGGGAGTGGCGGAGGACGATCAGAAGTCCGGGACACCGTGGCTTGGTTCGGCGTGGACCAGCCGGGCTAACGGAGCCGACATGCTGAACTGATATACGTCATAAACGGATGTCGTGTGTTAGGTCGCGGAGGCGGGCAGACCATGACGTAATTCGGACACGCAGTCAGGTATCATTAAACAGGGGTCAGATGGCAGGGCCCGGCGGCCATAAAATTGAGATGCCGCACCTTACGGTGTGGCCACCAACCACAGTCGGGGAGAAGACGCCAGTGGCACCGGACACACGCAGCTGACAAGTGACAAGTTTATCATGACGGAGAAAAGGAAGAGAGGTACGAACTATTTGGACATCGAAAGAACAAAACGTATCAGGTTGATGGAAGACCACAAGTACGTTATTGAAGACAAACGGCACGATATGGGTAGCAACAAGAAAAGGCAGAGGCGTGGCTTGGGAGCAGACTTGTATACGATTCAACTCTGATTGAGTCGCGACCCATGAATCGAGCAGTTTTTGCAACTCAAACTGATTGAGTCGCTAAATTTGTTAAGGACGGCTTTGAGTCGTGAGTGAATCGAAGAGCTCAAGTAGAAACCATGATTGAGTAGACAACAAATATTTAGAGAGCTGTCTGAGTCGGGTTCGCGACTCAATCAACAAACATTTTAAGCTCAAAAGAAACCTCCAAAACTTCAAGTTTTCAACCATGTAGGTAATATCCATCAACAATTTCAACATATAAATACAGATGCAGCATTATCAAATCACTTCTCAGTTCTAAGTTGCAAATGTAGTCATAGTTTGAGTTGTGATCGACTCGTTATATGATTCAAAATTATTGAGTCGGGACTGATATGGCTCAAGGTCATTTTTAATCGATTGAGTCGAAAGCTCTGGCTCAAAGTCTTTGATTGAATCGAATGCAAACCAAAATTGAAGGTCTGATTGAGTCGTGACTGAATCGGCTAATGTTGATTTTGAGTCGTGATTGAATCGTTCGAGGAAAAACAAATAATCGTATACAAGTCTGCTTGGGAGCAGCTGACCTCATCATCCAACATAGACGCAAGTGTGGCCAAGAGAACGACGAAGCAGCTCACACACCTTTGGCGTGACCTCGAGGGTAAAGCGAAGAAAGAGCAGTCACGCCACAATCGCGAACGCATGGCAACTAGGAGAGGACCACCTCCGACACCCGTGGACGAGATCAGCCAAAAAATCATTGACATGATCCCTGCTGAGTTTCAACCGGTCCACGGTGTACAAGACGACGACGCTCAGGACACCTGTGATACCATGTCACAGTCACGACCGCTTCTCGGAGCGTCACACTGAGGCTGACTGAGGCGGGAAATGGCACCGGCCACGACAGCTCATGAGGAAGCGTAGGTAAGCTGATACCTGATGCCTCAGAAACTACCCCTCCCTCTTCCACCCAATACATTTGGATGCTCCACAGTCCCGCTGTTCATAAGGCGAAAATAGTAGTGACAGCGATGTAATTTTCGACCTTACGAGCGAGCTACTACCGAGTCAGCTGGGCTGTCTGGCCTTTAACCCTCGCCCGGGTAGGACAAAATCACTACGTGTCCGGGTGGGGGGGGGGGGGGAAGGGGGTACGACCCCCCCCCCCCCTCCCCCCTAGCGTTTCGCCCATGACACTGCCCATTGGGTCAGTGTGTGGACGCCCATGAGCTTCGCGGCAAAGACGAGCGTGTTGCTTGGGACGAGAGGAAGCCGATGATACCCGATTTCAAGGTCTTATGTCATTAGGTGACCTCTGATGTCATGTCAATGACCCAAAAGTCATCAAAATTGTAAATGCGTATAAATTTAATTTTATCGAGCTAGAATCGTGAATGAGCATATCACAATGCTTAATGGGTGCCAAATTCGTAATCAGCGTCACAAAAAGTCCTAAAAACTGCCAAATAAAAAAAAGGTCATGTCAGGTCATCTGAGGTCAGTGACCTCGGTTGACATGTGGAAGCGCATGACCCCAGTGGAACATATAATTATGTAAAATGAATCCCAAATTTGAAATCAGCGTCACAAATTGTCTTAGAAGCCGCCAGAAGCCCAAAAAAAGTCATCTGAGGTCATCGGAGGTCAATGACCTCAGTTGACCTCTGAAAAGGTCAATTGAGGTCACAATCTCAGTGAAAACCACAACTGTCACCTGGAAACACCTGTGCATATGCTCCTGAGCAACAAACACTCAGAAACTGCACAAGTTACAAACATCGATACTGCGGGACGCCAGTTGCGCCTGACATGACCTTGAGAAACAGATCATAGGTCACGGGTCATGTGGGTTAGAAACTCAAAATTTTCCAAGTATGTGGGATTTTTTTCTCTCTCAAAAGTAAGGTACTGAAAGTTACATCGAAATCGGTTAAAAACTACGCGAGTTATTCCAGAAAAACCGATGGGGGGTGGCATCCACCCCCTACCCGGGCGAGGGTTAAACCGGCGTAAATCGGGCATTTAAATGCTACGCGCTGACTTACGTACTAAATAACTCCGATCAGCTCCCCTTTCTTTTGTATCCCTCCGACTTCCTTCCGCGCCAACTTGCGCGCCCATGAAGCGCGGGCGCAAGGGTAGCGCGCAAGAAAGTTACGCGCCTCTGGATCCCCCAGCCTGGGATGTAAACAGCGTCGGAGCACGACATTTGACGCAGAGCCCGTTAACACAGCCGTGTTTGACTCCACATTGGCGCATAGCTGGCGCCTGGCGCCGGTAGCCGCGACATACCACAGGACGAACCAGCTGTGAAGCGCCGCTGTCAGCCACGCCGTACAACCTTAGCCCGGTAGGCATCGTCCATCCTAATTAGAGAGCAGCGGCGAACGGTGCGCCCAGCCCGAAATCCCGCCCAGCGCGCAAACACCCCTCCTGCGCCTGCGGGTGTGTTTTCGCCTGAGGCGGCTGCGGTCTGGCTGCCAGCACACGGCAGGTGCTTTTCACCGGCGGCAGAGGCGCAAGAAGCGGCCTTCTCCGCCGGCAGCCAGCGCCCAGCGGCCGCAGCCAGAAGGCAAGATAAGCCGCTCAAACCCACCTCGCGGCTGCCAGCCGGAGTCGGAGAGCAACCACCAAGGCACCACCACCGAGGGCAAACCAGCAACGGACAGTCTTAAGCAGTCGATTGGTACCGCTAGTACGTCCCAAGGATCCCTATTAACACGTATCTCTAGTGTATCCTGGCTGTAAAACGCCCTACTACAGCACTATCCAAAACTCTCAGAGACTCAATATCAATCGGTAGCTGTTTACTTGAGTAACATAAATCATCATTTATTTCCACATAGTTGTCTAAACCTATATGCATACAATTTCCAACAACTTCTTACTTTACCGAGGCGGGTACTGCTTCCAGGCCGGTTCCTGAATGTTTTGATGATTTCTTTCCCCAGTTGTGCTGCGATTTTGGAAGCGTTCCAAAGAAGCTGTTATCGGGTTCCCTGGCTGACGAAATAGAAAGGTTCCCAGCCATTGCCTGGCAGCCAGACGAGTACCTTCCCTCTGCTCCATGTCAGCTACGCTTTAGCTGCCTACCAGCTCCACAGCAGCTGACTGATAACAAATAGTACCCGCTCCGCTCTCCGCTCTCCGATAGCTCAGTGACAGCTTTGAGCAGCGTCTTTGCTTGACAGCTTTGAGCAGCAGCTTTGAGCCCTGGCAGGTCCTTCACAGGTCCCTCTGCTCTCCTGCAGGTGCATCACGACTGTTAGCACCCCACCCCTGGCCGGTTCTTAGCGGCTGTTAGGCTCCCTAGACTCACGTGCCAACAACCTGGCTCCCTGACAGTTTCCCGACAGCTGTTAGCACCTCTCTGCTCCCTGGACTCCCTGCCAACAACCTGGCTCCGTGACAGCTCCCTGACAGCTGGTAGCACCTCTCTGCTCCCTGACAGGTGTCTGACAGCTGGTAGCACCTCTCTGCTCTCTGACAGGTGTCTGACAGCTGGTAGCACCTCTCTGCTCTCTGACAGGTGTCTGACAGCTGGTAGTACCTCTCTGCTCTCTGACAGGTGTCTGACAGCTGGTAGCACCTCTCTGCTCCCTGACAGGTGTCTGACAGCTGGTAGCACCTCTCTGCTCTCTGACAGGTGTCTGACAGCTGGTAGCACCTCTCTGCTCCCTGACAGGTGTCTGACAGCTGGTAGCACCTCTCTGCTCTCTGACAGGTGTCTGACAGCTGGTAGTACCTCTCTGCTCTCTGACAGGTGTCTGACAGCTGGTAGCACCTCTCTGCTCCCTGACAGGTGTCTGACAGCTGGTAGCACCTCTCTGCTCTCTGACAGGTGTCTGACAGCTGGTAGCACCTCTCTGCTCCCTGACAGGTGTCTGACAGCTGGTAGCACCTCTCTGCTCCCTGACAGGTGTCTGACAGCTGGTAGTACCTCTCTGCTCTCTGACAGGTGTGTCTGACAGCTGGTAGTACCTCTCTACTCTCTGACAGGTGTCTGACAGCTGGTAGCACCTCTCTGCTCTCTGACAGGTGTCTGACAGCTCGTAGCACCTCTCTGCTCTCTGACAGGTGTCTGCCAGCTGGTAGCACCTCTCTGCTCTCTGACAGGTGTCTGACAGCTGGTAGCACCTCTCTGCTCTCTGACAGGTGTCTGACAGCTGGTAGTACCTCTATGCTCTCTGACAGGTGTCTGACAGCTGGTAGCACCTCTCTGCTCTCTGACAGGTGTCTGACAGCTGGTAGCACCTCTCTGCTCTCTGACAGGTGTCTGACAGCTGGTAGCACCTCTCTGCTCTCTGGCAGGTGTCTGACAGCTGGTAGCACCTCTCTGCTCTCTGACAGGTGTCTGACAGCTGGTAGCACCTCTCTGCTCTCTGACAGGTGTCTGACAGCTGGTAGCACCTCTCTGCTCTCTGACAGGTGTCTGACAGCTGGTAGCACCTCTCTGCTCTCTGACAGGTGTCTGACAGCTGCTAACACCTCTCTGCTCTCTGACAGGTGTCTGACAGCTACAACACCACTTCATTCCCTGACAGGAGCCTCGCAGCTACCAACACCGCTCCAGTCCCTGACAGCTCCCTGACAGCTGCTAGCACCTCTCGGCTCCCTGACAGCTGCTGGCGGCTCTATGGCTGGCGGCGGAGGAGCGGAGGAGCGGAGGAGCGGAGTAGCGGAGGATTGGCCCGGTGACATATTCCGATGGACGGCAGCGGTGAACGGCTGCCGGCTGGCGCTGGCAGCCGAACAATGTGTATTTCTGCCCTGAACCGCCTCCAACTGGCGCCCGACGGCGCTCGGCCGGAACCGCCACCGATACTCACCGGGCCCCTGGCGGCCGCGCTGAAGCGGGTCGGATCGGGTCGGGTCGGGTCGGGCCGAGCCGGAACCGCCGCCGATACTCCCGGGGTCGGGTCGGGTCGGGTCGGGTCGGGTCGGGTCGGGTCGGGTCGGGTCGGGTCGGGTCGGGTCGGGTCGGGCCGGGCCGGGTCGGGTCGGGTCGGGTCGGAACCGCCGCCGATACTCCCCGCCTGGCTGCCGCGCTGGAGCGGGTAGGGTCGGGTCGGGTTGGCCCGGGCTGAGATGAACCGGGACGGGTCACCGAGTGACACGTCGCTCGGATCAGCGGCCACACTGCACTGCCACAGTGTCGGCGGCACCACTGCTGATCGGACCGTCCCTGTCCCCGTCCCCGTCCCCGTCACCGTCACCGTCACCGTCACCGCCGCCGCCGCCGTCACCGTCACTGTCACCGTCACCGTCACCGCCCACCGTCACCGTCACCGTCACCGCCGCCGTCACCGTCACCGTCACCGTCACCGTCACCGTCACCGTCACCGTCACCGTCACCGTCACCGTCACCGTCGCCGTCACCACCTCACCCGCACCCGGTATAGCCGCCACGGTAATGACGCAAGACGAAATGACGCCGATGAAAAACCGAAGTGAAAAATCGTATAATGTCAACCTGAAGCGTGGACGTAATGATAAGGAAACGACATGTTTTAATTTTATCCATTTTTATCCATTTTTCGACAGCTGGATGGCTTGATATTCTCGCAAGATATCAATGGATATCCTCGCAAGATATCAATGGTCACCATTATTTTTACAGCGCCAAGACAGCATCCTGATCAGCAATTGACAGTGTGTGGCGTCTCTCCTAGTAAGAGTCTGGTGGATGAAATGCCGCTAGGCACCCGGTCCGAAGGTGCTGTGTCGGTCCGAAGCAGAGTATCGGCTCGGTCGGTCCGCCACAGTGCCGACCCGGCCGTGCCGGCTCGGTGGGTCCGGCAGAGTGCCGACCCGGCCGTGCCGGCTCGGTGGGTCCGGCAGAGTGCCGACCCGGCCGTGCCGGCTCGGTGGGTCCGGCAGAGTGCCGACCCGGCCGTGCCGGCTCGGTGGGTCCGGCAGAGTGCCGACCCGGCCGTGCCGGTTCGGTGGGTCCGGCAGAGTGCCGACCCGGCCGTGCCGGCTCGGTGGGTCCGGCAGAGTGCCGACCCGGCCGTGCCGGCTCGGTGGGTCCGGCAGAGTGCCGACCCGGCCGTGCCGGCTCGGTGGGTCCGGCAGAGTGCCGACCCGGCGGTGCCCGCTCAGCGAGGTGACCGGGGCAGTTTGTCTTGGTCACTGTCCGGTGTCGGCCCCTGTGATCCTGTCCGACACCTCTGAACAGCCAGCATTACACCGCTGGCAGAGGAATGACCAGCGGACATATGGCTTCAGTCGGTCTGACGATTTCAGCGCAGTGACAGGACTGAGCTCCCGAAGCTCCGGCAGTCGGAGGTTCGGTCTGGCCGTCCCGGAGAGGTGGGGCATGTATCGCCGTATTGTTGTGACTTTGGGGCGGTGAACTGGCACGCCACAGGCCGCCGCCGCGTCCACCGGCGAGCCAGCAGACTTCAGCTGCAAACAAATAGACGGCCGCCCGCCCGCCCGCCCGCCCAACGGAGAGAATATTCATAGATTTGGACGGCAGGCCGGTTTCAAATTCCGCCGGAGCCGCCTGGAAAACTGGCCCCGGCCTCCGGCCAACAATAATAATGCCGACACAGTGGGCGGCGCTTCATGATACGAGCGGACGTGACACCAGTCTAACGACGGCCCGGCCTGAACGATCAGTCGAGCCGACGTGACACCAGTCTAACGACGGCCCGGCCTGAACGATCAGTCGAGCCGACGTGACACCAGTCTAACGACGGCCCGGCCTGAACGATCAGTCGGGCCGACGTGACACCAGTCTAACGACGGCCCGGCCTGAACGATCAGTCGAGCCGACGTGACACCAGTCTAACGACGGCCCGGCCTGAACGATCAGTCGAGCCGACGTGACACCAGTCTAACGACGGCCCGGCCTGAACGATCAGTCGAGCCGACGTGACACCAGTCTAACGACG
This sequence comes from Chirona hameri, assembly GCA_036785665.1. Lineage (NCBI taxonomy): Eukaryota > Metazoa > Arthropoda > Thecostraca > Balanomorpha > Balanidae > Chirona > Chirona hameri. The sequence continues at coordinate 29,799 of JAXIVJ010006110.1, read as the reverse complement.
GCCCGGCCTGAACGATCAGTCGAGCCGACGTGACACCAGTCTAACGACGGCCCGGCCTGAACGATCAGTCGAGCCGACGTGACACCAGTCTAACGACGGCCCGGCCTGAACGATCAGTCGAGCCGACGTGACACCAGTCTAACGACGGCCCGGCCTGCACGATCAGTCGACTCCGGCGCCGCCGCCAATTCCTGCCCACCCAACATTATACGAGCCGACGTGACACCAGTCTAACGACGGCCCGGCCTGAACGATCAGTCGACTCCGGCGCCGCCGCCAATACCTGCCCACCCAACATGATCAATACAAGGCACATATAATCACTATCATCACACTATGGCCGCAGGGTCGCCGGAGTGATTTGTCAAAGCGTTGGCCACTATCGGAGCTGGCGGAGGCGACACGCCGCTGTCACATGGCTGGGATGCAGCGTTAGTGACCACAGCGGACACGCAGCGGACACGCAGCGGACACGCAGCGGCATCGCAGCGGCATCGCTCGGTCACCACGCACCGGATGGCGAGCGGGGCAGCGACCCGGGCTCCGGCGATATTTTGTGCGGATTTATTCTGCTGTAATTGTCAGCGATTGTGCCAACAGCTACAGCACAGCCATCATACATGTTTTTTTTTAAAAAGAAATGTATGAATATATAATGCTATATTGGTGGTCAGATGCAGGAGTTCACTGTCCAATTCGCGGGCTGACATCTCGTGCATAACACGGGAGACAACTAAAAACAAAATACATGGGCCCAGTCATTATAAAGGCCGTACTTGAGTACGCGCAATATGAACCAATCCTGTTGATAGTAAGACTGCTCAAATATGCTTAAAAATGCTGACAAAATACGCATGCTATGCATAGATAATGATGACGGTGGATGATTCGATGACACATTAGCCGTTTTCATGAAGGATTATTGTGCGAAACTTTTTAAACTTTTTAAAATGTTTTTAAAAGTTTCGACGATCTATTCCTTAAATACATAACTTTTACATGCGATTTTTGGCTAGAAATGTCCCTCAGAATTTTGCAATATGTTGGTAAGAATATAATATGTTGACAACATTGCGGTTTGGTGGTAATTAGCAAGATAAGTATTGCTAGGTCACTTGTCATGTCTCCGCGGACTGCAACTTGTCAAAACTTCAGAATGATTCAGAAAGATTATGTGGCGTGTGACGCAATTGGACGCAATGGACTCGCCCAATCCGGCCCAATCCGGCGGCCGGCCTGTGCGGCTTGACTTCGTCCATGTGCGTTAGGGTGTCCCAAAAAACATTTTCTTTGAATTTTTGACCAGCTGATATTCGCCCCCATTCCACCTGGGTGGGGTGTGATGCTGACGAAATTCCAAGCGAACCTGAGCACATTTAGGGGTTGCCAGCAAACTAACATTTTTGTCTCTTCTCAGGTACTAATATGACTACTACCAGGAAGAAAGATACGCAGTGGCTGTTGAATAAGTGTCCCATCCAAGAGTTGTCGGAGGCAAGGCTCCCATCGCAGGAAGATGTGCTGCTCCTCTATTTTCATTACCATAGGGACCAGGGTCTCAATGTTAACCAAAGCAAAATCCTGACCATTGATGCTGTTATGCGGGTGTACGAGAGGGCAAGCATTCCAGCAATGGATATGCGAAATGCCAAGGTGAAGATGAACAAACTGCTGGACAGGTACAACAAGCTGAAGAGATCGAAAAAACACACGACTGATGGAATCAAGATGAATCGCGACATCTTCCTAAGCGATATACAAGAGATCTTTGACATTGCCTGTAAGTCAGGGCTCATACTGCCCGAGGATCAGGCATTCCTTGCTTCCCAGAGGGATGACAGGATGTCCTCCTCAATCCGCGGTCGAGATTCCAAGTTCGAGAAGGCAATCTCGGAATAACTGAAGAGGAAGGCCCAAGAACGGAAGCGGGAATCAAGGAGTCAGAGAGAAATGACCGAATTTGGCGCTACCGTCCAGCCACCTTCATCCGAGGAGTCATCTTCTGAGACTGGTGCTGGCACGGACACGGATTGCGATTACAACCCTTCAAAACGCTCTCACAAGGAAAAACTGCAGTCTCCGGGCACGTCTCAGCCAACTCCCCCCTTCCAGACCGCAATCAGAGACAATAATTTGTCTGCGACGTGGGACCGGGAGAATATGTCAGTGAGGCAGGCAACTACATCTTTTGCTGCAGCCGTGACGGCGTTCGGAGGAAGTCTCAGTGGCACCCCCGTTTCGAAGAGCACTGTCCATCGATACAGACAAAATAACCGAAAGGAGCTGGTCGTGGGGATCAAAGGGCTGACGCAGACGCTTCCCGGTCGGCTAGTGCTCCATTTTGATGGGAAGCTACTCCCGGACGTCGCCGGATACCGCGGCGAGCAGGTCAACAAGATTGCCGTCGTCGTGTCCGGGGAGGACACAGAGTTCCTTCTTGGCATTCCAGTCGCGGCGGATAGTTCTGGTCGGGAGGAAGCCACAGCCATCCTGAAAGAGCTAAAGGAGCAAGGTCTGGATCACAAGATAATAGCACTCTCGTTCGACACCACGGCTACCAACACCGGGATGATCCGAGGAGCTTGTATCCGAATCGAGCAGGATCTCGGTCGTGACCTACTGTGGCTGGCATGCCGGCATCACGTCTGCGAGGTCATTCTCAAGAGTGCGTTCGATGCTAGCTTCGGGAAATCATCTGGTCCCACCGTGGATATCTTCGACAGATTTCAGAAGAAGTGGCGATGCATCGACCAAACAGAAACCGTGACGATTTACGAGATCGCGGAGGACTCTGACGATAATCGCGAAGAACTGGCAACGTACTTCAAAGCAGTTCTTCAAAAATTTGAGCATCCTCGCGAGGACTACGAGGAACTGATTCGACTGAGCTACTTCTTCCTGACCGGTGACATGGGTGACTGAAGGAGTGGTGCCCCGAAGTTCCGTCCACCTGGAGCTCTGCATCAGGCGAGGTGGATGCAGAAAGCCATCTATTGTCTGAAGATGGCTATCTTCCTCCCCCAGCTTGCACTTATTGCACTTCACCCACCCAGATGAGATCGGTATACGTCGCATGGCCCTCTTCGTCGCTCTCGTCTACGCCAAGTACTGGCACGAGGCTGTGGTCTCAGTGTACGCACCGTCCAACGACCATCAGCTCGCCGGTGTCCTGAAGCGGTACCCGGATCGTGTTCCCGCCGATGCTGCACTGAACGCCCTGCACAGGCACCTATGGTACCTGTCCGAAGATCTCGCTGGACTGGCCCTCTTCGATGATCGCCTTGAGGACAGTGTCAAGGTGAAAATTGTGGCCAACCTTCTGAAACCGCCAAGGAAGCAGCTGCAACGACTGGAGGGGAAAAGTGTGAACCTGGACATTCCTCTCGAAGACTTCGTAACCTCCAGGTCCATGCTCCTGTTGACGGCTCTGGAGGTGGACCAAGGCTTACTCACGAAAGAAACCAAGGAGTGGCAGGACGACACAGCCTAGCACATGGCCAGTCAAAGAGCAAGGGCTCTCAGTGTCGTCAATGATGCCGCGGAACGGGGAATCTCGCTCATCCAGCGCTACAACACCACAGCCAAATCAGAAGAGCAGAAGCAATACCTGCTTCAGCTGGTGCATCACCATCGGCAGGCGCAGCCCAAGAAGACGAAGGCTACCCTGATGAAGAAAGTGTTCTCGTAGACGGAATAATGCCACCAGCTGCTGTAGAACTTGTCTTCCTCATCCAGATGAGAAATGATACCCTGATTGTCATGCGTCGTTCAATCATTATGTATTAGGAATGAGGTTTTCCCAGTTCAGAAAGTGACGCTAGCTCGCAACCTGTAAATATACTCAGATTTCTCTGAAACTCGACCAGTGTCTTTCTTTACGATAGTGGAACCGGGGCAAAGTTCAGCCCCTGAAATATGTCATGGTATTGTTTTCCCTATGTATGCTTGGGACACCCTAATGTGCGTGCGGCATGCGGGTCGGAAGCGGCGGCGAATCGATGCTGGCACATCATTGCGCATGCGCAGACAGACTGATCCATGACGCTGCCAGATTCCGGTTCGAGTCTGGCTACTGGCGCAGGTCATTCGGTTCCCCGCTTGAGAGGGGGTGGTTCCCCTCCCCACCGCGGCAGCATATGGCTATAGGCCAGACTACGGGGTGGGCGAGAACCCCTCTCCCTCTCTCCCCCCCCCCAAAAAAAAAACTGCCAGATTTAGTAACTAGTATGACGGTATGCTAAACTGAACGAATGGACTCTAGACGCCTATGTTCTTTAAAAACGGCAATTTCTGTATCATAAACTTGTTATGAGCTCAATACATGTTTCAATAACTACAAAATATTGATAATATCGCCTAAATCAGTAATATATTTCTTGGAATGTATAATATACTAAGACTTGTATACCAACACTTTTTAAAACTTTTCAGAAATGTTTCAGAATCTTTTCAGCGCAACAATCCGTCGTGAAAACGGCTAATAATACAAAAAGACGGGACCGGATCGGACGCTTTCTGCGTGTCGACGTAACTCCAAACGGTCGGTATTTTTGTCTGTGATTTCGTCATGTGATGACCGTCTGTGGCGTCTGTCTCGGGCCGGACGGGGAAGACGGCGGAGGCAGCGGAGGCCCGAGTGGATCAGAACCGGAGACACTAAGCCGCCACGGCACACCAACCTCCATTACCGCCGACCGGCAAACATCCGGCGGCAAACGTGGTGCGCCAGCCCGTTAGCAGACGATCGCGCCGCGCCGCCGCCGGCTCGGCGACGCCGACACACCTTCACCCGTTGACGAGCGGCCCGGTTAGGCCAGGGGAGGCAGCCGGACGATGTTGGGTGCTCCGGCGATAACGCCCGTATAAAGCGAGTTCCAGACAGCGAGGGGCCAATTTAGCAGGAGCTCACGCACGGCTCCAGACACGGAGCATGACGTCGCAAATTTGCTGAACCCAAAATACGCAGTCATATTTTCATTGTGCGTGACTTGCTTTTGTCACACTCAGGCTACGAAGAAAAAAAAATGCACGGCCATGTAGGAGTAAGTGCTCAAAAAGGTGCACCCAAACAAAAGAAAAACACCGATTTTGTGTCATCTCGAATAGTAGCTCATAATAATATTTCAGGAGCTGAAAGACAGACAGATCTGCACATGAGGACACTGGTTCACAGTTCAGCCTCATCCGACCGGTACCCCTCGGGCGCCGCGCGTCTCTCTGCGCCGCCTCACGCCGCGCCGCACCGCCGCTGTCTATTCTGGTGGGCCGCGTAACGAGAGGGGGCTGCCAGCCGCCCGCGCCGCGCACCAACTAGGTCAGCCCGAGCTGAGGCGAGGCGAGGGAGCTGCCGCAGCCGTCCGCCGCTGAAAGAGCGGCTGTCGGCTCCCACAGCCCCCCCCCCCGCCCCACCCCCGAAGTGGAGGAGACAAACGACAGTGGCACCGGGGAGCGAGTTTACAACCATGCTACGGAATTCGCACCTCGAGCGCTGATTGGTCAGTACGCTCTGTGGATGGCGTCACAACCTAGGCATTCCCACTTTGGGTCCTGATTGGTCAGTGTGTGGATGACGTCACACCAGAACCAACCAATGACGGGCAGGCAGGGAAACAGTGGGAACTGTAGGTCGGGAGTAGAGGTGCAAACAATCTTAAATCTTTGGTCACAGCCTAGTCACGGCCACGGAATGAGCTGGCAAGTCACAGCTTTAGTCACGGCGATGCAATGCTAACCCTATGGCGCTGGCCTGGCCAGTCACAGCTTCAGTCACGCCGTCACCAATTCTGGTCCCAGCGCTGGGACGCTGGGCCATAATTTTGTTACGGTCGTGCAAGCAGCACACTGTTTACAAGATGTGTATCTTCATGCTTTGCAATCCTTAATTGCCTGCAAGCTTTTTCGGCTTTACGGACGGAAGATGGACAAATAATAATTTATTCCAATTTGATTCCACTTTGAAACCAGGGGCGTCGCAGATCATTTTGTAAATGATGGGGGGGGGGGGGGGTCGGCTGAAATGACGAAAAAAATATACCCTCATTTGTATGAGTGTATTTAAGCTTTTGCAGGATTCTTAATGCGGATTTTCATGTTACAGAACTCAGAAGGTACTTGTTATTTAGCGCCGCCAAGCAGCGCGAAATTTTTACGGGTTTGCCCGATAAAATCCAGAAATATAGGCGGTGGGCCTTGTAGAGTATAAGAAGCTAAAAATGCTATTAATTCAATTCAGTGTTACAACGAACCGAAGACGATGACGATGGCTTCGTTATGACGATGGCCACTGATGTGACGCCGCGAAGCGGCGTGAAAATGCTAATTTTAGGTCGTGGAAAACGCAATTTTAAAATTGGAACCAGACCGTGTGTGGAGCCAAGCCTCAGGTAACCTCTTTTCCTGGTTGCACATCTCGGTATGATTAAAAATGTTGAAATGAAGGTAGTTTTTCATATACATTAGCCTCGGATAGTAAATTGACAGCTGACACGTCCAAGGCGTTCGACAGCGTCCGACATCCCCGGCTGCTGGGCAAGCTAGGCTGGTATTGCATAGATGGTCATTGGTTCGAGGATTGGTTGAGTGGACGTGTTCAGAAGGTCAGGGGAGGGCAAAATACTTTTCCGATCACTCACGGAGTGGTACAGGGGTCATTACTGGGGCCAATTTTATTTTTACTTTTTACCAATGACTTAGTATCTTACTTTGATTCGAAAATTGTAATGTACGCGGACGACGTTCAATTTCTTCACAGAGACACCTCAGACAACATTTTGCAGCTCCAAACTCAGGTTCAATCTACAATGGAAAAGGCTCAGCGGTGGTTCATTGAGAATAGCCTAAAAATTAATCCAGTCAAAACTGATCTTGCCTTGATAAAGCATAGACAGAGGCGTGCGCTATCAAATTTTGAAGTTCAGTTTGGTGAGGCCAAAATCAAGCCCTCTGCTAACATTAAGATTTTAGGGGTGGTCGTAGACGGTGGTCTCACTTTTGATGATCACGTTTCATTAGTATTACGTCGCAGTTATGCAACTCTTGGGGGGTTGTCCGAACTCGCAAAACGGCTACCAAAAGAAGTGAAGAAATTGATAGTCGAGACGCTTGTATTCCCACACTTGTCATACTGTTTATCTGCTTGGGCTGGATGTGGCAAGACGCAGCGACGTCGCGTTCAAAAAGTGATTAACCATTGTGCACAGGTCTTATTTGGTGTTCGTAGATCGACACATGTGACACAGCTGTTAAACGAGCTAAAATGGCCAAGTGTCGACCAACTGATCAGCGAATGTGGCCTGTCGAGAATGCACTTCCTTCTGAACGCACCAGTCAGCCTGTGCGAGAGTTTTGTATATCGCGGGGAGATTTCTGGAAGGGATACTCGAGCTGTGCAGGCAGGCGCGTTGCAGTTACCCCGGGTTCGCACCGAGCACGCGAGACGTTACTTTAACTACCGCGCAACCAAGCAGTGGAATTTGGCTCCTGCTCATGTTCAAGATACCCGCACAGCAGCGGGATGCCGGAAGTGTGCGAGAAATTGGATTTTAACCGATACAACAGCGTGAAATGTGTATATGTTCTTTTAGATTTAGGTTTTAGGAGCCTTTACAGCTTTTTATCCTTGGCGAATGTATGTAGGTATATGTGTGTATGTTTGTGTGTGCGGGTGTGGGGCGACGGGCGTGTCTGTGTGTATTGTAATGACGCTAGACTGGAAGAGCCATGAATTGTGGAAGTCCTAAGAAATAAATGATGATGATGATGATAAATCACGATGACCGGTGGCAGTCAGCGCTCAATAGTACATGTGATAATAATAACTGCATACATATTACAGGTATTTTTATTTATATGTACCGAACTGTAGCAAGAAACTGGTAACAATGCAAATGGTTTGAAAGCAGTTAACCATATATACCTTGGCCATTCAAAATTTCATATCATTATATTTTGAAGTAACAGGAAGATATTGTATTCAATTTAACTTCTACCCCTATAATCCGTAACCTATGACCTGTTTCTCAAGGTCATGTCAGGCGCAACTGGCGTCCCGTAGCTTTTAACTTGCAATTTCCGAGTGTTTGTTTTTCAGGAGCATATTCACAGGTGTTACCAGGTGACATTTATGGTTTACACTGAGATCGTGACCTCCGATGACCTGAGATGACCTTTTTGGCCTCTGGCAGTTTCTAGGACATGTTGTGACGCTGACAGGGACGTGGGAACTACTTTGAAGTTGGGGGAGGGAACTTTTTGGCATTACTACGGCAAAACAAATAAGACTGAAGAGAAGCAACGTGTACCGCTCTTTTCCATACCCAATGCTGCTTATTGCCAATAGTATGTCATATATTTAAGGCAGGCACGTAACCAGGATTTTTCTCAGGGGGGGGGGGGGGAGGGAGCACGTCGGTAGTAAAACAAATATCGCTCCTCAGCCATATGTTGTTGACCGGGGGGGGGGGGGGGGGGGGGGGGGAGGGGGTCGAGTCGTCAGAGAATCTCGTTTTATCTAGTGTGAATTTATTTTGTTCGGGGGGGGGGGGGATGGCCCCCGTGCCCCCCCCCTTGGCTACGTCCCTAATTTAAGGAAATGGGTATCATTATCATATAAGGAAATGGATCGCCTAACAAGCAAACAAAAATAGAGAATAACTGGTAAACATGAACGACCGACACTGGTACTAGGGTCACAACAAGTCTGAGAAGCGGAATTGGAGTTTTCATCGTGCCTGAATCCAGAACCGGCAGGCTTGACTGACTCCCAAACCTGAGGTAGCTGGTTAGGTGATGTGCCGGGCTCGCACCAAGTTGACCATGACAAAATCATGTATTTAGCATACATTTGGTACGAGTACCATACTTGGCTTCAGCCGAGTTATGCTATGCCGTGTTTTACGGTGTTATAGCCAATGTATGGTCACACCCCTTGGGTCACACAAGTATATACCAGTTGGACAAGCAGGACGTGTTTTGGAGGCTTTCCTAAAAAGATTGAATTTTGCGCACGGAGAAGTTATTCGCCACTAAATTACATACCAGAAAAAAGAAAAAACCAGTAAGATATTGTTTTGATATTCTTTCTTGAGGCAATTACTCTGGATAAGATGTAACATGTATTTATATTGTCATCATTTTCGTCATTTTTAGCATTCTGAAGTAAAGTTTCACGCAAGCGACCTCTGATTTTCTCGTTTGAATTTTAATGTCGCGCGGCAATAAACCACGAGAATTACACAAGAACCTCTGGAGGAAGAAATACAGTGATACAAACACCATAAAGAAAACCCCAAGAAAACAATAACGAAACCAATAGTTAAAGGCAGCATTTCAAGATTGCTGCTTATGTGAGCTATGAAGCTCACATAAGACTGAAAATCAAACAGCAAATATTGATCTTGCTAAGTCATAAACGATTTGCAAACGAAGAACGAACGAAACGAAACATCACTTGCATCTTCATTGTGTTTCTATTGGTTGTTTATATGTACTTTTACTGTTGCACATCACTTTTTACTCCCACTTTTATCCTTCCCTTCCCTAATGCAGTTCGCTGTGCGCGGCGCCAAAATGGCTGACGCGCCGCACTGCACCATCCTGATCCTTCTATCTACCCAAGGCTATGTAAACCAGGTAGACCGCTCCGGCCGAAAAAGTGGCGACAACTCGTAATTTAGTTGCAACGACCCCGCAGCTGCTGTGACGCGGGTGTGGGTCACGCGGCCGGCCGGCCGGTCGCCTACGTAGGGTTAACGCGTAGACCCCTCCCCTTTTTTTGTCGCTTGGTTCCTTCGTTTGTCGGCCGATTTGTAAAATTTAGATGTTTATATACCACAAATTATGCGTTGTATTGGGTGCCGTTGCGAAAATTGCAATCTGACCCAAACGTGTTAAGTTATGGGCCAGAACAGTTTGCTGCCCGGTGATTCCGGCCGGCCGCGTACTCCCCCCGTTTTTTCCCGCTTGTTTCCTCGTTTACCGGCCGATTGTTACACTTAAGATGTCTATCTACCAAAAATTAAGCGATGTATTGGATGACGTTGGGAAAATTGCAATGCGACCCAAATATTTGTAAGTTATGGGCCGGCAAATTCCAATGACTTGCGATTCCGGCCGGACCGCCGTACGTAAAACGCCAACGCGCACGTTCCTCCGGTGTGTGTCGCCTGATTTCTTCATTTGCCGACCTATTGTTAAAATTAATATTAACAATCTGTCACAAATTTAACGATGTATCTTATGCCGTTGAGAAAATTGTCATCGGACTCAAAACTATTTACATTTTTGCCCGGCAAAGTTAACCGTCCTTTGGCTCACGATGGCAGATCGGACAGCCCCCACATACAATACTCAAACAGTGATAACACTCAAATAGTCTGAATTTAAATCATGCGACACAAATTGAGGCTAAGGAAAAATTCCACTAGGCTTACCTGATAAATTAAACAAAGTTGCTGCTATAACAGTTGACAATTTGCGATGATAGCGTCTGACAGTTCTTGGCAAAGGCCAAAGCCTACCCACAAGATAGATATTCTCATCTTTTTTGACGAGTTTCATGAAAATCTGATTAGATAAGTCGATTGTCGAATGCATTCAAGCAATTCAAAGTAACTGTTTAAAATTCCACAATTCCCGCCCCGCGTTTCCGCGCCACACCATCCCGCCCGCTCACCGCGTCTCCAGCCGACGCCGGCCCACCAGGCGCCGCCATTGGCGGATCCAGAACGGTGGTGGTGGGGGGAGGGGAACGTTTTTTTGGGGGGGATTCCAAAAAGTCTCACACAATTCTGAAAACTCATCGGATTTCGCTTGCTTATGCATTTATAGCTGATTTAAAACAAACTTTCCTTAGTACATGTTGCTTGGATTTTTTTATATATCAGGAAATGTGTCAATTTTGCGCCGATTTCAGGTTTGTCTAGAAGCTTGTCGGGGGGAGGGGCATGACCGCCATACCCCCCCCCCCCCCTGGATCCGCTAGTGGGTGCCGCGGCGAGACGCAATGTGTTTTTGCCTGTGGAGACCAGTGCAGAAAATCCGAGATCTTTGGTCACAGCCCAGTCACGGCCACGGCATGAGCTGGCAGGTCACAGCTTTAGTCACGGCGCTGCAATGCCAACCCTATGGCGCTGGCCTTGCCAGTCACAGCTTCAGTCACGGCCGTGACCAGGTCTGGTCCCAGCGCTGGGACGCTGGGACCAGAATTCTGCAACTCTAGTTGCCTGGCAACGCACGCGCCAGGGCGCTGTACGTGGCAGGAGCTCTCCCGCCCCGTGCGGTCTCTAAATAGTAAATACGTCGCGTTACATCGCATCAGAATTAATTGACCTTTCACATATACATTTGTATAGCTCTCAACGTTTTCTCAAACTAGGAAAAATCCTATATCCTAAATCCATTATAACACACACATTTTTCAGATAAAAATGTTTATCTACTTATATATAAGTTAGTTGGTTAGTTATTTTGCTTGTCAGTTAACTGATGCCGAATTAAGGTCCATTAACATACGCACTGCCGGGGGTTCGCGCCAACCACGAACTCCCGGGGGGGGGGGGGGGGGATTTCCACCTCCTCCCCCTAATATCTAAAAGAGCACGCAATGTAGCGACAAGCGGACGACAGTGCTAGCTCGATACAATCTCTATCGAAAGTACTTAGGTCATTTTTAGGTCAAGTCAATATTGAGGTCACCAGAGGTCAAACTTCGGCTATATATGAGTGTCCTAGATAAAACCGTCTATATCTCGATAATAAAAGAGCTAGCGACGCCCGGGAAAAAGTGTTCGAAAGATAATTCAATGTGCTGTAACTAAGGTTCATCAGAATTGACCTAACGTCAATAGTTAGGTCATCACTAAGCCATTACATTGGAAACATTCTAAAAAATCCCGAATTGATTAGTAAGGAATAACGTTTGACAGAAGCACGATAATAAGAATGAAAATAACCGGTAACCTCATAAGTAAGTAAATAAATAAATTAAGGCCGAAATTATATTCAAGGGGGGGGGGGGGAATGCCCTGCCCCCCCCCCTTGTGTACATATGAATGTGAATATTTTTTTCATTTATGACAGACAGAAAAGTGTACCAGTAATACCAAAGCTATGACGTCACCAAACACGATACATAAAGAGACATAAAAGAAAAGTGCAACAAAGAGCCTCTTGGGCCCATCCGAGGTTGCACCCCCCCCCCCCCCCCCCCCCCCCCCCCCCCCCCCCACACACACACCAGTCTCGCCCCTTCAAATCACCTTACTCTACCTGCATAAAAGAATCTAAGAATCTAAGCTAATCCCATGAGTATTTATGAACTAATCCCTTCTCTGTAAAGTATTTATCTAATCTAATTTTGAAGGAAGCAAGTGTCACTGCATCAGCGACATCCCCTGGTAGCATATTCCAATGTCCTACAACCCTTCTACTGAACAATTACTGTCAAAGCCTAGTCCTACTTTGTTTCATAATGAGTTTATGCTGATGACCTCTACCTCGATTTTCCCTATTGAACTCAAACATTCCCTTTAAATATCCAGAATGCTGACCATTTACAAATTTGAAGACTTCAATAAGATCTCCTCTTAGCATTCTATATGTAAGTGAAAACATACCCAATTTCTTTAATCTATCTTCATAAGGTAAACTACCAAGACAATTAACTATTTTTGTTGCCCTTTTTTAACTCTTTCTAACATCCAGCAATCTTTCTCATATGTTGGAGACCAGGCTTGCACACAATACACCAAATGTGGTATAACGTATGCACAATACAGTTTTGTTATTACCTTTTAATTGCTGTAAATGTACATAATCATACATAACCCAATCATGACCATAACCATAACTAATAACCAATCATACGATACATAATCAAACTTGACCTAACATTTACAGCAATTAAGGTCGCAGGGACCCATGTTTAGAACGTGCCGCTCACATTCGCTCGCTGCGCTGCAGAACCTACCAGGGGCTGTCGCGCCCCTAGAGCACCCAGACCATCTCATAGCCAGTATGGGTTGAGCTTTTCAGAGCAAGTTGGTGGGGCAAAATATCATATTAGATGGTTGCTTTGCATGGCTGATTTGAAAAATTGAACAGTTTAACACTAGGAAACCTTCAAATCTGAAAAAAGTTGGTGGGGCAGAACATAAAAATGGTGGGGCCAAAATAAAAGTTGATGGGGCAGTCGCCGCAACAATTGGGGGGGGGGGGGGGGAGGTGAATTACTGAACCGAACATCAAATACAAACAGTTTTAATTTAATCGGACTTTTTACAGGTAGGGTATACAAAATTAACACCAGACACATCCTAATGCCATACTTTGCATGCTATTGGTGATGAAGTCGATACTGACACACTACATCACCAATAACATGAAAAGTATGTTGTTAGGGCGTGTCCGGGATTACAGTTGTTAACCCTGTTTCTCTCTTCAACCTGACAACCCTTTGCCTGGGATGACTTTCGGACACTAACTTTCAGACACCAACACACCACCAATAACATGAAATAACAAGGGGTGAATTACTGAACCAAAGGTCAAATACAAGCAGTTTTTAATTTAATCAGACTTTTTACAGGTAGGGTAAACCTGTTAAAAAAAACATTAACACCGGACACATCCTAATGACATACTTTTCATGTTATTGTTGATGACTGATGAAGTCGATACCGACACAATAGCATGAAAAGTATGTTGTTAGGGCGTGTCCGGGGTTACAGTTGTTTACCGTTTTCTCCCTTCAAACTGACAACCCTTTGCCTGGGATGACTTTCAGACACCAACACACCACCAATAACATGAAAGTTTGATGTCTTGAGATGTCCCAAATTACCACAACACCACCAGTAGGTGCCAAGTCTGATGTGTTGACATGTTAAGTTTACCCTACTTGCTATGCGATTTATTTTGTGCACTTTTTGAGCAACTATATTATGAATTATTTTAACTTAACCTTACCTTGAACTCTGAAGAAGGAGGTGGGTGCTTCACAGAATTGCTAAAAAATCACATGCATCGCTTCCGAAAGCGACGATCGCTCCAAATCGGGGTTTTAAAATGCTGCCATCATGCCTCCATAGTCATTGGTCAACAATCTAAAATATACTCTGGCTTTCTAAATTTGTTCCAAAATTTATACCATACGTTCTTTGAAACCCATTAGGCCAGACAATTGACTCCATGGGTCTAGACGGAGACCTCTTTACTCAATGTTAATGCCTACGCAGAGTATCAAGGCAGACCTCTGCATTTGGAAAGTTCACGGATTAATGTGAACCTTAAAAGAATCATACAGCTTCTCATCGGAGTCCCATTTAGGACTCACGTTGTCAGCGCGCCCGCGCGCGCTGACAGGCGCCATGACAGTTCGCCAGCAACACTGGCTGACGGAAGTGTGGCGCTTAAATAGTTACATTTTTACAAGTATTTCCTATGGTTGTACTTAAACCATTGTGTCCAAAGTGAGTGTGTGCAACAGGCAAATACTTTAAATTTTGCTGAGTGGCTTTTGCAAGTGTGGCAACTCCAGACACATCAAGAAGATACTGACTGGTTTTCAGCCACCAACGAGGAAATTCAACTTGCTGGTATTTGGGGAACAGTGACCTTATTCCAGAAGATGAGATTGTCAAATCACTTATTTGTTGGTTTTCTATGGCTGTTGCAGTTCTGATTGAGTGACAGGGTGATTTATTTTACAATCATAAGATGACGATCAAACAGCCGGCGGTGGTGATGAGACTAGTTCGGGTCAGGCGGCCCCGACCTGCCGCGTTCGAGGCGGGGGTCTGGCGGGCCCGATCCACACAGTCCTCTGACGCGCAGCAGCTCGCTTTGTGCCGTCGTGTTATGTTCATAATACAATGAATTAACTGGTGTACGATTTGTTTTGGTCGTGTTGGTCGCAAAGGGAGACGAAACGAGCACCGCTATATCGACCGCTAAAGGTTCTTAAAGAGCCTGATATGAAACCCATAAGGTTTCCAATGGGGTTTCGGATGCCATCTATATAAATTAGCTAAGGTTTCAAAGAACCTTAAAAGCTGCTTCGACGCCATGTATGGTTCTGGAACGCATTGCCTATACTTCGGAAAGGTATCCATGAAGGTCTCCGAGACCCTTATTGATCGTCTTTGAAACCCCCAAGGGGTTTTAAAAAGGTCTCCCAAGAGAATCTTTCGTAAGCCGCGAAAAGGGTTTCAAACTTGTGGCTCTTTGTTGAGACCCTTTTCTAGCCTCGGAGACCGCACTGAGGTCTCGCTTGTTTCTGAGTGTAGTATAGCTGATTCCAAACTGGTGTCGCTGGTTCCAAAGTTGAAATCCCCTCCAAATCGCTGGTTCTAAACCCCTCGGTTTACTTACTCCAGCTCCTAAAAGTTTTTTTCTTAAATTTAGTCGAATGTTTTTGAATGGATGGATTTCCGAGGTCAGGCCCGCGCTACGCATAGCTTGTTGCGCACGCCCTAACCCCACCACCCGATCAAGCAATTCCTGGCGTCCGGCAGAATTTAGAAGCGAAAGTTTTACGTGCCCGACATACCTGGACACGGTCCGCCCCGCCCGCTGACGTCACCTGACCTTGAGTGCGACCGCTGCCACCGGCCACAGGCCATCCCAGTCAGGGGCAAATAGCGAGCGCCGAAGCGACTCGAACCCGGGCTGCCACTACCGGGTGTACCGGGGCTACCGGTGTTGGTATGGCCGATGCCATACCTGCCATACTGCATTCTCCATTCTTGTAACGTGCCTTTTCATCCGTTTTGTTTGGCCCTTTCAACGCTTGGGAAGGGGCCCTTTCAACGCTCGGGAAGGGGCCCTTTCGAGGCGCCCCCCCCCCCCCTGGACGAAATCCTGGCTACGTGCCTGTGTGGACTGTGGTTAATTAACAGGGCCATGCCACTGAAACTTAGCAGTAATGCGCATGTATAAGACGCTCAGCTTTTTTAGAAGCGGAAAGTACGCTAACTTAGTCAACAAGTCACCTCCCTATAGGCAGTGGCGTCGCCACAAAATTTTGAGTGTGGGGGGAGCCATGGGTTTGGGGGCCAGTCCCATTGGGCTAATGTTACAATTATGCGAATCGGGAGGGGGGAGACGCCCCCAGCCCCCCCCCCCCCCCCCCCCCCCGGTGGCGACGCCCTTGTCTCTAGGTACCACTGACACAGCAAGTAGCGGGAGTATCCCGAGGCAAGTTAGCAATGGCGCACGCAGGGAAGGGGGGGGGGTCAAAAAGGTCAGCTGACCCCCAGGCCCCATCCCCCCGAAATTTCTGAGTGGCACGCATCAAAAGGACTCGTATGCTGGCCCATACCTGGCAGGGGCCTGATCGAGGCAGGGACCCGGTGCTGGCAAAGGCGCGATATGGGGCCCGGTCAGGACGAGGGCCCGGTCCTTGCATATTCTTGATGCGGGCCCGTTTCAGGTATGGGCCCGATCTTGGTCAGGCCCGACCGAGGCAGGGGCCCGGTGCAGGCAAAGGTGCCATGTGGGGCCTGGTCAGGACGAGGGCCCGGTCACAACAGGGCCCGGTCCTTGTGAATTCTTTGATACGCACCCCTTCCTGATAGGGGTCCGTTCCTGGTAGGGGCCCGATCGAGGCAGGAGGCCGGTGCTGGCAGAGGTGTGATGAGACCCGGTCAGGACGAGGGCTCGGTCACAACAGGGCCCGGTCCTGGCAAATTATTTATACGAGCCCGTTCTTGATCAGGCCTGATCGAGGCAGGGGCCCGGTGCTGGCGAATACGTGATATGGGGCCCGGTCACAACAGGGCCCGATCCTTGCAAATTCTTGATACGGGCCCGTTCTAGTGACACAGGCCCGTTCCGGGTAGGGGCCCAGTCTTGGTCAGGCCCGATCGAGGCAGGGGCCCGGTGCTGGCAAAGGCGTGATATGGGGCTCGGTCAGGACGAGGGCCCGGTATTAGCAAATTATTGATAGCACGGGCCCGTTCCTGATAGGGGCCCGGTCTTAGTCAGGCCCTATCGGGGCAGTGGCCCGGTGCTAACAGAGGCGTGTATCAGTGGCCCGGTCAGGTGTAGAGCCCGGTTCCACCGTATCCCATATACTCAGCCCTATATCTCGTTGAGCTCACGAATCCACATCCCCCCCCCCCCAACTTCAAACCTGTGGCGGAGCCCTTGGTGAGCGAGTTCAGTCTGTCTGGACCAGTCTGGACACACACCGCCGCTGGATACTAGGCTGCACCGGCTGCGGCCACCTGTGTGATGAATATGTGGGGAGATGCACCGGCTGCGGCCACCTGTGTGAAGAATGTGTGGAGAGATGCACCGGCTGCGGCCACCTGTGTGAAGAATGTGTGGAGAGATGCACCGGCTGCGGCCACCTTTGTGATGAATGCGTGGGGAGATGTCCCGGCTGCGGCCACCTGTGTGAAGAATGTGTGGAGAGATGCACCGGCTGCGGCCACCTGCGTGAAGAATGTGTGGAGAGATGCACCGGCTGCGGCCACCTGTGTGATGAATATGTGGGGAGATGCACCGGCTGCGGCCACCTGTGTGAAGAATGTGTGGAGAGATGCACCGGCTGCGGCCACCTTTGTGACGAATGTGTGGAGAGATGCACCGGCTGCGGCCACCTGTGTGAAGAATGTGTGGGGAGATGCACCGGCTGCGGCCACCTGTGTGATGAGCCGGGGAGATGCACCGGCTGCGGCCACCTGTGTGAAGAATGTGTGGGGAGATACACCGGCTGCGGCCACCTGTGTGATGAGCCGGGGAGATGCACCGGCTGCGGCCACCTTTGTGAAGAATGTGTGGGGAGATGCACCGGCTGCGGCCACCTTTGTGACGAATGTGTGGGGAGATGTCCCGGCTGCGGCCACCTTTGTGATGAATGTGTGGGGAGATGCACCGGCTGCGGCCACCTGTGTGACGAATGTGTGGAGAGATGCACCAAGCTGCGGCCACCGTTGTGATGAATGTGTGGAGAGATGCACCGGCTGCGGCCACCTGTGTGAAGAATGTGTGGGGAGATGCACCGGCTGCGGCCACCTGTGTGATGAGCCGGGGAGATGCACCGGCTGCGGCCACCTGTGTGAAGAATGTGTGGGGAGATACACCGGCTGCGGCCACCTGTGTGAAGAATGTGTGGAGAGATGCACCGGCTGCGGCCACCTTTGTGACGAATGTGTGGAGAGATGCACCGGCTGCGGCCACCTGTGTGAAGAATGTGTGGGGAGATGCACCGGCTGCGGCCACCTGTGTGACGAATGTGTGGGGAGATGCACCGGCTGCGGCCACCTGTGTGATGAATGCGTGGGGAGATGTCCCGGCTGCGGCCACCTTTGTGAAGAATGTGTGGGGAGATGCACCGGCTGCGGCCACCTGTGTGAAGAATGTGTGGGGAGATGCACCGGCTGCGGCCACCTGTGTGACGAATGTGTGGGGAAATGCACCGGCTGCGGCCACATGTGTGACGAATGTGTGGGGAGATGTCCCGGCTGCGGCCACCTTTGTGAAGAATGTGTGGGGAGATGCACCGGCTGCGGCCACCTGTGTGAAGAATGTGTGGGGAGATGCACCGGCTGCGGCCACCTTTGTGACGAATGTGTGGAGAGATGCACCGGCTGCGGCCACCTGTGTGACGAATGTGTGGGGAGATGCACCGGCTGCGGCCACCTGTGTGACGAATGTGTGGAGAGATGCACCAAGCTGCGGCCACCTTTGTGATGAATGTGTGGAGAGATGCACCGGCTGCGGCCACCTGTGTGAAGAATGTGTGGGGAGATGCACCGGCTGCGGCCACCTGTGTGATGAATGCGTGGGGAGATGCACCGGCTGCGGCCACCTGTGTGAAGAATGCGTGGGGAGATGCACCGGCTGCGGCCACCTGTGTGAAGAATGTGTGGAGAGATGCACCGGCTGCGGCCACCTTTGTGACGAATGTGTGGAGAGATGCACCGGCTGCGGCCACCTGTGTGAAGAATGTGTGGGGAGATGCACCGGCTGCGGCCACCTGTGTGACGAATGTGTGGGGAGATGCACAAGCTGCGGCCACCTGTGTGATGAATGCGTGGGGAGATGTCCCGGCTGCGGCCACCTTTGTGAAGAATGTGTGGGGAGATGTCCCGGCTGCGGCCACCTTTGTGAAGAATGTGTGGGGAGATGCACCGGCTGCGGCCACCTGTGTGAAGAATGTGTGGGGAGATGCACCGGCTGCGGCCACCTGTGTGACGAATGTGTGGGGAGATGTCCCGGCTGCGGCCACCTTTGTGAAGAATGTGTGGGGAGATGCACCGGCTGCGGCCACCTTTGTGAAGAATGTGTGGGGAGATGCACCGGCTGCGGCCACCTTTGTGACGAATGTGTGGGGAGATGTCCCGGCTGCGGCCACCTTTGTGAAGAATGTGTGGGGAGATGTCCCGGCTGCGGCCACCTTTGTGAAGAATGTGTGGGGAGATGCACCGGCTGCGGCCACCTGTGTGACGAATGTGTGGGGAGATGTCCCGGCTGCGGCCACCTGTGTGACGAATGTGTGGGGAGATGTCCCGGCTGCGGCCACCTTTGTGAAGAATGTGTGGGAGATGCACCGGCTGCGGCCACCTGTGTGACGAATGTGTGGGGAGATGTCCCGGCTGCGGCCACCTTTGTGAAGAATGTGTGGGAGATGCACCGGCTGCGGCCACCTTTGTGACGAATGTGTGGGGAGATGTCCCGGCTGCGGCCACCTTTGTGAAGAATGTGTGGGGAGATGTCCCGGCTGCGGCCACCTTTGTGAAGAATGTGTGGGGAGATGCACCGGCTGCGGCCACCTGTGTGACGAATGTGTGGGGAGATGTCCCGGCTGCGGCCACCTGTGTGACGAATGTGTGGGGAGATGTCCCGGCTGCGGCCACCTTTGTGAAGAATGTGTGGGAGATGCACCGGCTGCGGCCACCTTTGTGACGAATGTGTGGGGAGATGTCCCGGCTGCGGCCACCTTTGTGAAGAATGTGTGGGGAGATGCACCGGCTGCGGCCACCTGTGTGACGAATGTGTGGGGAGATGTCCCGGCTGCGGCCACCTGTGTGACGAATGTGTGGGGAGATGTCCCGGCTGCGGCCACCTGTGTGACGAATGTGTGGGGAGATGTCCCGGCTGCGGCCACCTGTGTGATGAATGTGTGGGGAGATGTCCCGGGTTCAGAGTCCATTGGCGACCTGTTGCGCGACCGTGTCGGAGCTGTTCACCCGCGGCCCGCAACAAGACGGACGACCCAGGCCGAAACAGGCACTGCCGTTACACTGGGACAGTTGGGAGCCATTACGCCGACGCAAACTAAATACTGTAGTCATTGTAGTTGAAAAGCAAGTTACGGTCCAATGTCGCTCAACAAAGACATCACATATTACTCACCATCATAATTTCATGTTTAAGGTTTGACAATAAAATAGTTGCCCATAATGCTAATGATGATTAGTCATGCGTCTTTCTCGTGACGCCAAGTAAGCTGCTACTCGACATATCCCCTCTTCATCTATGTAGTGCTGTAATTAAGGTGGAAAGTGAGATGATGTAATGATGTAATTAAAACTATGAACATAGTGATGGAGATAGCCCACTATTGATGGAGATCGAATAGTCTACACAAGCGTTCTACATCAAAGGCGATATATTTCAAAGGCATTGAAGACCACTAACAATATTGCAAAGCTGGGCGCCACAAAGTTCGGCGGGTGGCTTCCTGGCTGTTTGCAAGCTTCCAGACCGACCAAAACAGCTGCCGGGTAAGCCATGGGTTCAGGACGTCATGTCTGTTGGGCACCATGCCAACTGCACGGCACCTGCAACCTCTCGGCTGGCAGTGTCGTAAAATGTCACGTAAACATGCGACACTGTCGCGACAACACAGGTGGGTCGCCAGGCCGGTCCGCCGCGGTCTGACACCCCCTACCATGCCTCCAGTACTGCGACGCTCCTGACAGGTTACTATCCGCCGAGTCACAAACGCCGCGGTCTGACACCCCCTACCATGCCTCCAGTACTGCGACGCTCCTGACAGGTTACTATCCGCCGAGTCACAAACGCCGCCGCCGTACTACTGAGTGTACGAATAGTCATCCAGGAACTCATCCAGGAACTCATCCAGTCATCCAGGAACTGAGAAGTGTACGGAAGGCATCCACGCCTCCAACTTGATCAGGACGACTGGCAACGTCTGGCTGGCTATGCCAATAGCGCTGCCACTGCCGTGTGCCCAAGTAAGTAACGTCGAAACGGCTCTGCGTCAGGACGCTGCCTGCGTCACTACTGCCACCACGTGTATACGTCGCGTCCGTCCGTCCCGCCACAGGCTCTCCCATCTGTCTCGGTACCCACAAAACGTAGACGCACTGGCTGGCCTAACGCGACCGACGCAGCCAGTCTGCGGAGTGCGGGGAGTGGGACGCCGTATCAAGACTGACGGCAGGTCAGGTCCAGTCAGGACATACAGTCGACAGTCTCACTGTCCAGTGTGCAGCCATCGCGTCACCTGAGGAGCAACCTCACTCAAAACCGACCGACACTCAGGCGTGCCAGCCGAGCAGACAGAGCGCCATACACGTGTCGCCAACAGATGTGCGTTCACGAGGCCCGCCCTCTAAAACGCCACCGCGCAGGCTTCAGCGCCTACCGCCCACGCCTTTCAGCTCGGACGGAACGGGCCGGCTTCGATGCCAAGTTGGCAGCACGTCGAAGCAGCGTTGGGGGATGAGGCGGGGGCAAGGGCGGTGGGCGGTGGCCGGAGGGGCGGCGGCGGTGGGCGGTGGGCGGTGCTGATGTGGGCGGTAGAGTGTGGGTGACGGGAGGTGTGTGTGAGTGGAAGGGGGGGGGGGGGGGTAATAAGACAACGGAAGGTGATCGGCGGAGCGACGGCGGTAGGCGGTGGCCGGCGTGCAGCGGTGGGCGGTGGGTCTGTGCCGGTATGATGGGGACAGTTTGACCCAACACCACGGAGTGCCACCACCTGGCTCCTCTGGCCGTGCGCCGTGCCCATCATCATACCGCAGCCAGCGCCGGGGACAGCCATCCCAGTCGTCACCCCTTCCAACCTGCCACACCTGCCGGTCGGCCCGGCCACTGGCAGGCTCCAGCGCGCGGCGGTCAGGCTCCGCTTCTATTATGAACGTGTCTCACTCCTCCAGGTCTGACATCGGCTCAGACAGACGGACACGACGGCAGCCGCTGTGCTTGGCACGCACGGCCTGACACCTGCTCAGTGACACACTGACACCGGGTCTAAACCGGCTGCTTTATTTGACACCCGGCGACACAGTGTGTCTGACGAAGGCGTTCTGATATGAAATCCGGCACGCCTCGGGTCTTCTGACTAATGACTTTGCCCTGATTATTTTGCCCTTTGCTGATGTAGGTATGCCCCAACCAGATAACAAGATACAAAAATATCGAAATTTGTGCAATATCTGATGTTCTCAAACATCATCCAAACATGCAAATACGTACTGCCGCTGTACGTACGCTGTAAATGTCTGCATCTGCTGTCTGCTGTCTGCTGCCTGCATTACCTCCGCATCGTAAGCCCTCCCATCCGAGCCCGATGTAGAATACCGACTAAGCCCTCCCATCCGAGCCCAATGTAGAATACCGACTGGCATTACCTCCGTAATGTGCCTGCATTACCTCCGTAATGTGCCAGCATTACCTCCGTAATGTGCCAGCATTACCTCCGTAATGTGCCAGCATTACCTCCGTAATGTGCCAGCATTACCTCCGTAATGTGCCAGCATTACCTCCGTAATGTGCCAGCATTACCTCCGTAATGTGCCAGCATTACCTCCGTAATGTGCCAGCATTACCTCCGTAATGTGCCTGCATTACCTCTGTAATGTGCCAGCATTACCTCCGTAATGTGCCTGCATTACCTCCGTAATGTGCCAGCATTACCTCTGTAATGTGCCTGCATTACCTCCGTAATGTGCCAGCATTACCTCCGTAATGTGCCTGCATTACCTCTGTAATGTGCCTGCATTACCTCCGTAATGTGCCAGCATTACCTCCGTAATGTGCCAGAATTACCTCCGTAATGTGCCTGCATTAACTCTGTAATGTGCCAGCATTACCTCCGTAATGTGCCAGCATTACCTCTGTAATGGGCCTGCATTACCTCCGTAATGTGCCAGCATTACCTCCGTAATGTGCCAGCATTATCTCCGTAATGTGCCAGCATTACCTCCGTAATGTGCCTGCATTACCTCCGTAATGTGCCAGCATTACCTCTGTAATGTGCCTGCATTACCTCCGTAATGTGCCAGCATTGCCTCCGTAATGTGCCAGCATTACCTCCGTAATGTGCCAGCATTACCTCCGTAATGTGCCTGCATTACCTCTGTAATGTGCCAGCATTACCTCCGTAATGTGCCAGCATTATCTCCGTAATGTGCCAGCATTACCTCCGTAATGTGCCTGCATTACCTCCGTAATGTGCCAGCATTACCTCTGTAATGTGCCTGCATTACCTCCGTAATGTGCCAGCATTACCTCCGTAATGTGCCTGCATTACCTCTGTAATGTGCCAGCATTACCTCCGTAATGTGCCAGCATTATCTCCGTAATGTGCCAGCATTACCTCCGTAATGTGCCTGCATTACCTCCGTAATGTGCCAGCATTACCTCTGTAATGTGCCTGCATTACCTCCGTAATGTGCCAGCATTACCTCTGTAATGTGCCTGCATTACCTCCGTAATGTGCCAGCATTATCTCCGTAATGTGCCAGCATTACCTCCGTAATGTGCCTGCATTACCTCCGTAATGTGCCAGCATTACCTCTGTAATGTGCCTGCATTACCTCCGTAATGTGCCAGCATTACCTCCGTAATGTGCCTGCATTACCTCTGTAATGTGCCAGCATTACCTCCGTAATGTGCCAGCATTATCTCCGTAATGTGCCAGCATTACCTCCGTAATGTGCCTGCATTACCTCCGTAATGTGCCAGCATTACCTCTGTAATGTGCCTGCATTACCTCCGTAATGTGCCAGCATTACCTCCGTAATGTGCCAGCATTATCTCCGTAATGTGCCAGCATTACCTCTGTAATGTGCCTGCATTACCTCTGTAATGTGCCAGCATTACCTCCGTAATGTGCCAGCATTACCTCCGTAATGTGCCAGCATTACCTCGGTAATGTGCCAGCTGAGCAGCCCGGGATACCAGTCGGCATACAGCTCCATCGGCAGTACAGCGAGGAGCAGGCATTCGGTTGAATCGGGCTGTTCGCCACGGAACCATAGCAATGTCGGCTCAAAAGCCCACAGGACTCCTTAACAGCCGAGTTTTCTCTTCTAATGTTGCATACATGGACACTGGACAGAGTTACAAACTGGGCACAATTTAAACAGTCTAGCTCCCGTGAGTTTAGATGGCTGTGATAGTACCCTTCAAGCACTAGTGTCAACTGAAATGTTCTTCCATGAGCATGTAACGCAATAAGAACTGAATGCAGCTGAGTCTGCCAGCCAGCAGCACAGCGAACGTACCTGCAGCCTGCTGCTCGCCACGGCCAGTGCTGGATTGAGACACACCGATCAGAGGGGAGATGATGGGGGAACACTGCAGCGCACCTGCCTAGCTGCCACTCACTACTGCCTGTCTGACGGCTGTCTGTCTGTCTGTCTGTCTGTGAGTCACTGTACTGCTGCTGACCGCTGACTGCTGACTGCTGACTGCTGACCGCTGACTGCTGACTGCTGACTGCTGACTGCTGACTGCTGACCGCTGAGTGCTAACCGCTGGCGCCGTGTGGCGGGGTACCACCTCTGCCTATCACTCCTCCAGTCGGGCCGGGCAGCACCACTCTAAAGCCGGTCAGTCCCGCGGCCCTCCGCTTTTCATGACTCTGCCGGGGCGGCGATGAACAGCCGCGTTTGCAGGCCGGCTGAGGTGGTCGGAATCCCTCAGATCACCGCCGGCAAATGCCGGGATGCAGTCATTACCCGGAGCGCGCGCGTGTTGTGCTTCCCGCGGAGACGGCCACTCGGACTCGGGGGCTATTTCGAAGTTCGCCAGCTCATACCGAGCTCGTGTCAGGAGCACAGGCCGGCGAGTTCCGGTGCCGAGCCGGTAGTCAAATCACCAGTCACCAGCAAATGATTGTCAGATACGGCCTGGTGGGTTGACGCACTTTCATTAACGCTGACGAGCCCTAACTCGCACAAGTGTTGTTTTCTTTGTCAATAGAGCCTCAAATCGGTCAGACGGACAAAATAATAATCAGCACGGAGCGGGTGACCCAGCAGTTCCGAACGTTCAAATCCAGCCATGCGTTAGCTGCACTGAATTTAAAGTACCCTTACATTTGGACTAAAATATCTACGCGTTGTTAAGCCAATCAAGTATACTCATAAAAGTAATTTATCTTGCCATCTGAACGGGCGCCTTCGAAATCAGACAGTAAAAACATCGACTACAGTTTTCAAACGACTAAAAACATTTTTTCCTTTTTAAGTCCGAATGTTTTGTATGGATGGATTTCCGAGATCAGGACCCGCGCTAAGCAGAGCTTGTTGCACAGGTCCTGACCTCACCACCCGATCGCGCAATTTCTGTTGGCCGGCAGAATTTAGAGACGAAAGTTGTACGTGCTCGACATACCTGGACACGGTCCTCCCTGCTCACTGACGTCACCTGACCTTGAGTGCGCCACCGGCCGCAGGCCATCCCAGTCAGAAGCAAATAGCGAGCGCCCGAGCGTCTCGAACCCGGGCTGCCACTACCGGGATAGGTCAGAAGTCCAGCGCTCTCCCACTGAGCTACAGGGTACAGGGTGGCTCACACTACCTTGCATTTTCAGACACGGTGATTTGTTGTCACAGGCATTTCAAACATTAAACAAGATTGATCTGACAAATAATAATTACTGGTAACCACATACAACCATTTTTGAGTCAACCGTAGAATTCATTAACAATATAAGATGTGCATTACAATTTTAAACCGCATAGTGTGCATATTGCATAGCGTGCATAGTGGATTAAACCGGATCCCGACTATGTACACATGACGCCAACAACAATGCATAACAACCAACAATGCCCGAAAATATTAAAACAGAAAGACCAGATTCAGTAGCTTTGCAAAATATTGCAGGCGTAATTCAAAAATGAAGAATGTGTGCAGGAGCTTAAATTTAAGCACTTGTGTCCTTGCAACAAGCCTTGTAATGGTGTCTTCCTATGGGTTTGTCGATCTTGGTATATATGTATCGCCAAACAGCTGCGTATGCGTAGTGAGCCCGAGACTCAGCGCATTCCAATGGTCTCCCTCCACAAATAGGGTGTGCCCAGGCCACAGGCCCCAGCGGAGAAGCGCATTACAATGGTCTCCCTCCACAAATAGGGTGTGCCCAGGCCACAGGCCCCAGCGGAGAAGCGCATTACAATGGTCTCCCTCCACAAATAGGGTGTGCCCAGGCCCCACACACCAGCGGAGAAGCGCATTACAATGGTCTCCCTCCACAAATAGGGTGTGCCCAGGCCACAGGCCCCAGCGGAGAAGCTATGTCTGACACGGACACACCGACACCTCGACACCTCGAGAGGAGCAGGTTAAGTAGGCGGCTGACCGGTCAGACATAGTCTGGGCGGTACCTGAGTCACTCGAAGAGCTAATTCGGCCTCACAAAATACGCGGAATGTACTCACGGGCTCCCAGTATGTGAACTATGCCAGAGTACTACTGTTAAACAAACAGCGCTCTCACAGCGTGCGTCATCGCTTTTTCAGTGTAAAAATGGGATATCAGTGCTTTCGGCTCATTAATGGTGCATGCATATTCGAATAACTTACCGAGTAAAACTCACATTACAATTGTCCGTACACAATGATCCGTATTGGGTCGGGGACTAGAGCTCTACACGGGGCGGCTAGCCCCACGGACGGCTGTGCCCTACGGCTAATGGGGCGGGCTGGGCTGACAAATCTCCAGAACATGGCCATGGCTGTGGCTACGGCTGTGGCCTAGCTGAGTTTTTTAATCATACTTCCAAAAGCAACAGGTCCTTGAATATAACTTAATCTGTTGCTGTAGTGGTCAGACACACAAAATAACAATATTTTACCACATTACAATGTCACAGATAAAATATAATTAATGATAACCTTCACTGAAATAAAGATCAAGACAGCGGACTATTGACATCGACAAGGAGACAAGAGGACAGCCATCAGGTCAGTCGGGTCCAGTCAGGTGAGTGAAGTCAATGGTTGGCAAAGTTGCTGTTTGCTGGTATACATTTTGTACTCTTTTGTACTTTTTTGAAATTTGTGTACTCTTTGAACAGGGGAAAATAAACATAATCAAATCAAATATGATTACAAATCATATTTTATTTGATTCAGTCAACTGGATCAAGCTCTGGAAACCTCAAGCCCTCAATCAGAATACAAAAGAGTACAAAATGTATATCAGCAAACAGGAACTTTGCCAACCATGAACACACTTCACTGAAGTGTGAACCAAATGTGAGGTGAGAACAAAATATATTATTTCAATTTCTATTTTCCATTGCTAATGTCACTGACTATCAAATATCATATTTGAAGTTGGGGATAACCAGGACTGCGAATAAACTGAGGAGTGAGGACTGAGGAGCCCCTCAATTTCATAGTTGGCTCCCAAATATCCTAATCTGAATCCAATTGAAAACATTCAAATGTTGGTGGCAAGCTGTATAGTCTCACCTCATCCAGCATCCTGATGAAACTTTTCTTCAAATCATATTGCCTTACTGTAAGAGCTAAAAAAGTAGGGACTGTATAATATTTTTTTTCATAAATGTGGCATAAAACAGAAACAATTATGCCTCGTCAACATGCATCATGCACCAAGGCCCTAGATACTAGGTAGACCCGTCCGGGGTATGCAGCGACTGGGGGTGACGTCACAGGCACGTGACGTCACACGCTCCCTATTGAAATAGTGTTAAATTGGCCTACTTTCGCGTCCTACCATTTGAATACCTTAGGTGCCAGCGGGATGAATTAAGTACTAAATGATAGAATGAAATGTCCTCTACAGCTCGCATTTCGGTCATTTTCTCCTAAATTGCAAGAGTGAGCCGCTAGGCGATGTCAAACCGAGGCATGCAAAAAGTGGGAGGTCCATGCCCATATAAGGTCAAGGCCCACCCCTGTACACAAACATGGCGGCCGCGCCGGTCTCGAACGCTCCCGATTCGGCCACCCCATTGGTGGAAGTTGTGACTGTGACGTCATTGAACCGTGACGTCATTGGACAGGGTGGACACGTTACGGAGATAGGCATGACACCCCCCTGATCATGCACGTTTTGAGATTGCGACGACTGCGACGATGCGTCAAGGTCATTATATAAGTACTCTGAAGGCAACCCCCACCAGTAACGGTTGGCAGCACTCGGACGTTTGGGCGTTAAAACCCTACTACACCATAGGGTTCCCATGTTAAATCGATGATTTTCAGACAAAGCTGGCTCGTAATCTATGGTACATATTTTAAATCTGACTTCTGGAACAGATAGCTACAAGCCTTGGCTATAATGTGTCTTCTACCATTGTTCGATATCCTGGGCGTAAAGGGGTTAAATGTGCTCGGGCGTTAACCAATGTCGGAACAACCGCTGACCGCTTCCAAATGCTACTACAGATACTGAAATATACACTACTTCGTAGGGTATTAATAATGAGCTCTTCCAAATACTACTACAGGTACTGGAATATATACTGCTTCGACTACTACTTCGTATATTTGCTGGAATTGAATTAAATAAATAAAGGATCTATGAAAATATATCTAATCTAATCTAATCTAATGAAAATACAAATTATTGATAGCAAACAATACCTTTGATTTATAATAGACAAAACAATTACAAGAAGAAAAAAATATCCTGTCTAATTTCTACCCGTTGTTCTATTACCCTGCGTCAGGGCAAGGCCATAGAAATGCGTCAGGGGGCTCACTCGCGTGTATTTTTTAGTAAGTGCGATACTGCAAATAGCGCACTGCAGTATCGCACTTACTAAAAAATACACGCCCATCGAATACCAGCCTCTCATTGGTCGTGACGTCAGCGGTACCGACTTTTGCCAGCCGGCTGTGTGACTGTGAATGTGACCTTTGATGACCTTTGACATTTCCACCGTAGCGCGCAGCTTTACGCCACGCGAATTGTCTAGAATCTGTCGTTTGTCACATGGGGGCACTTAATTGGCTTAATTGGCTAGGAATGCCGTGCAAAAAAAAGAACCATGTATGCTAATTGCCCAAAAGCGTGACATACGTAGTTTTTCTTAGGGACGTGACGTCATCGATTCCCAAGATTTTGGCGCATCGACATGTGTGGCGCGGTTTGTAAATGGCCTTTTAATATTAGCGAAGGAGTAAGGAGTAAGCCCCTTCGCTGTCAAAATAGGAGCGACTTAGGAGCATAATGTTATTTAGATAAGTTAGAGAACTTGAATCGGTCTTCTTTCAAAGCATTTTAAATGTAAATCGGCTGGGTAGAATTATCGATAGTCTTTAAAAAATGGCGAGTTATTATTGATTTGTATAGGGGCAAGGGATTCTGCGTCAGATGACGGTCACCAGCCCTGGGTCAGATTCGGTCAAATCGCCCGGATGACTACCTTCTTATAGGACCTTTGTTTGACCGTGTGTTTGTATTTGTTAGTTGGTTGCCCTTTTGTAGACTTTTCCTAGATATGTGGCATGTGCATAACTTTACTACCTTAGTATCTTTGCTGCATCTGCGAGTCACGAAACCTGGTGAGAAAGGATTGGCTAACGAGCCAGACCCGCTGTTGGTTATAAGTCTCTT
>JAXIVJ010006109.1:22500-69199 GCA_036785665.1 Chirona hameri | reverse complement strand
GAGTTTGCATCAGAGTTCGCCATGGACTGGGCTGGCCCTATGGGACATGGGCTGGCCTGGGCTGGGCCTGGGCCGGGCCTCAACTTTAAGGAAATCACTGGGCTCTGAATGGGCCTGGGCCTGACAATTTTGAAGTAATGCGCGCGTCGCACAAGCTCAGGTAAGAGCTTACAAATATGTTAACCAGCAGTTCACTTACACAGCAACATACTGTTGTTGTGGCTGTGTATGTTTTTGTTTGGTTAGCATAGTTGGTTAATTGTTTCACATCTATAGTATACAAGTAAATATGCTAGGATAATGATTGCAAATTTTCTGATGATAATGATAAGCTTAATCTGAACGGGCCGGACCGTGCCTGGGTCTCAATATTATGAATTTGACCGAGCCTGGTCCGGGCCTGGGCTTGGTGTTCATGGGCCTGGGCCGGGCTGGGCTGGGGGCTGGTGGGCCCGTGACGAACACTGGTTTGCATTCAGGCCGGAAATTTCGAAGCACCAGGCCGCCGCCGGGCCGGCCTGCTAGCGGCGGCGGCCGGCCGGCCTTACGGCGGTACAGTCTCTGGCAAGGCGTCGCAGCGGTTCTCACCAACTTGCGGCCGGCGCGGCGGCGGCGGTGTACAGCCTCTGACAGCGGTCCCCTGGTCCGGCGCGCCGTGTGGGCGGAACATGCCTCCACTCGACCAAGAATTTTGGAAGATTGGAGTGTATCAGGTAAAATCGGAGGCCATTCCAGGAATATTGAGGAAACGAGCTTCCCATTGAGCATAAATACTTGTATTCAGCTCTCTTAGATAGCAAATTAAAGGGGGGTAACTACCAAGCCACTTTGCATTGTCTTAAAGGAAATAGTTCACCTTCAACATAGGTTTTGAACTGAAATAGCAGTTTTGTAGCCCGTGTTGAGAAATCCTTATCTGGAACTTTTCTTGGCTGAAAAGGCTCTCCAGCCGAAGATATTTGACTTTTTGGCGAAGGAATACGGCGCATATATGATGTACCGTACCGTCTGAAAGTGTCAGCACTACCATGGACACTACCGCAGACCAATAACGCACACCATAAAATCAATAATTTACAACCGTCTGTCCTGAATTGGCGCGATGTAGGACCATTTTTAAACAGAAAAAAAGAAACTGTATTAAAAAAATATAATAAAATCGTGTTCTGAAAAATGTCCGAAGGTGGACTATTTCCTTTAACACTGTGGAGCGGGATTCGACTGCCATGGTGACGTCACGGCTACCAAACAACTTGCGCGCCCCGCACCGCCTGTTTCCCTGTCCTGAGGGACAGATATGTGGCACATGGGAGGGGAGGGGAGGGGTCGGTCCGGTCGGATCCTGGGGTCTCTGGGCAGATTTCGTGAGGACGATGGAGGGGAAGGGAGCAGAGGGGTGTCGCGTCGGTCGGCCTCTCGGAGGTTTCCATGGTGACGGAGGGGGAGGGCGGGGGGTCGGTGGGTCGTGTCAGCCAGACCGAATCACTGGGATCACTGGGGGACGGTGGTGGGGTCGGGTCGGCCGATCGGAGCCGCCTGGCCCGGTCCGCGCGGAGACGAGGAATGCCGCGGGGACAGGGGAGAGTGGGGGACGGGGGCCGGGTCAGGTCAGCGGGCTCGAGTCGCCTGGTCGCCCCCCGTGGAGACGGGGGATGGCGCCACTGAACTCAATAACAACTGGAAGGGACACGGGTGCCTGAGAGCGGTCGCGGCCGGCCGCCACGCTGGAACGCCGGGCCGGGCGAGGGGTGGCGAGGAGTATGAATGGAGGGGTCGGGCGCGTTTTATTAAACCTGTCATTATAAGCTTCATGCTTGTAAATATGCATACATTTGGGTGGACATTGGACGGGTTTGATTGTGCTTTACAGTTGTATAATTTGTATCGATTTGTTTTGTTTTGTATCGACACAGTGCATACTCCGGGCTGATCATTTCTCTACACATCTGTGTTTGTCCCATGTCCGTGCGACTCGTGGTTGCCGAGATACTGGTCCGGGATTGCAACCCCCAACACTCAACAGCCCCGCTGTGTTAATCCGCGTTCGGTTCGGCGATCCAACATGGCGACCAGGCGCGACAGCCCGAGCCATACCCGGCTGAGCGGGGCGCCACCCTCTGGATGGCACAGAGGGAGGGGGCAGGTGGGACGGGTCGACTCAGCTAGCCTTGGATGAGCCTGGCATCGGAGGCTTCCTCCATAGGAACGTGTAGCGGGGAGAGGACAGTACGGCGGATCCAGAGCAGCAACAAACGTGGTCTGGGTGCAGGGCGAAATGACACAAAATCCCACACAACACTAAACACTCATCGGACTTCGCTCCATATTATGCATTCACGGCCAACTTTAAAGGGAATAGTTCACCTCTAACATGGGGTTTTGGACTGAGATAGCAGATTTGTAGAGCAGATCTAAAAATGGTTTGTGGTGAAAGAATTACCTCTCTACGTTAAGTAATTTCGACACAGGACTAGTGGGCCCAATTTCAATCTCGCTGTTCCGGGCCACGATCGGGGAATGAACGCTCGCCGCCGCGCCGCCGGAGGCAGGTACACTCTCTGGCACGTAGTCTCTGGTCACGACGCCTCGTTAATATCCGCTCAGCCGCCCGGGCGGCCCCTTGTCAGAGACTGTACTTGGCGTCAGGCGGAGTCAGAACGCCAGCTGCTATCGTACGATTTCTCGTGAAATAGAAAGAGAAACTTACTTCTTTCTCCACATATATCCCACAGTTGTCCAAACCAAAGTCATATGCATAGTTTTGAGCTCAAGATGCACCTAATGGTTGAACTTCAAGACAACTTTCAAGGTGACCTATTCCCTTAAAGGAAATAGTTCACCTTCAACATGGGGTTTTTAACTGAAATAGCAGTTTTGTAGCCCGTGTTGAGAAATCCCTATCTGCAACTGTTCTTGTCTGAAAAGACTCTCCAGCCGAAGATATTTGACTTTTTGGCGAGGAAATGCGGCGCATATATGATATACCGTACCATCTGAAAGTGCCAGCACTGCACGGAGCCTGCGCAGACAATAACGCACACCATAAACTTAATAATGTACGACCTTCTGTCCTGAATTGGCGCGATGTAGGACCATTTTTGAAGGGAAAAAGAAACTGTATTAAAAATATAATAAAATCATGTTCTGATAAATTTTCCGAAGGTGAACTATTTCCTTTAAAATCAACTTTCCGTAGTCGATGTTTCGTTTATTTTCGCTCGCTCGTCCTTCCTTGGCTATGGGAAAAATCTGAATATGAGTGGCCCAACCCGACTCGACCCGTGGCGACGCTTTTGAGCTCATATCTCTGCAACCGCACGTCCGATTGACAAGCGGACTTTCTTTGCTGAGCAGCCCCATCCAACCTACCCCAAGGCCCTATAAGACCTACCCTGTTTTGAGACCAGCGCCGACTCATGTGGGTGACTACCACTGCGCGTGGCGCGTGCCGCGTGAGGAGAATTTAAAAGTGTTTTCTTGCAAAAACTTCGCAGCGGCTGGGCAGATTGTGTGAACATTTTGGTGTGTGGTTATGGACCCCTCAGCCGCCACTTTCCCCACAACTCAGGGGTGGGGTGACCGCACATGCGCACGTGCACACCCCTATTATATATATATATATATATATATATATTATATATATATATATATATATATATATATATATATAATATATATATATATATATATATATATATATATATATATATATATATATATATATATATATCAGGAACGGCTGAACCGATGTGTTCAAATTTCTGTGTGTGGTTAGGGACCTCTCAGCTGCCAGTTTCCCACTAGTCAGGTGTGGGATGGAAGGGGTTGGGTCGGTTGGACCGGCTGGACCTATTTGCCTGGCTGCGTCCGTGGGGACGTGACACGGCGCGCGGGAGGGGAGAGATAGAGGGGGCCGGGTCGGCTGGACCCCGGCGCCAGGCATGTTTCGGGTGGCGGAGGGGGGCAGGGAGGGGGCGGGGGGGGGAGGGGAGAGACAGAGGGGGGCCGGGTCGGCTGGAACCCGGCGCCAGGCAGGTTTCGGCTGGCGGAGGGGGCAGGGGACTGGAGGAATGTAACGGGACAGGCGGCGGTGGTATGCGGACATGAGAAAGGCGATTCGATCGGGGGAAGAGTTTGCTGTATAGGGTGTGACCTGAAGTCTGTGAGGCGCCGAGCAAATGCTGTCTTTGAAATGTGCATCGGTCTTCTCAGATGCATCGCCGACCTATCATATGTATATTATAACCAGTAAAACGCTTAATCGACGGTAACCGAGCGGTATCTGTTGCTTCCAAGGTAACTTAACCCGCGCACTTGCAGGGGCTTTGCGCCGAACACGAACTGCAGTTGATTTCCGCCCCCCCCCCCCCCCCGAGATCTCGAAAACTACGCAACGTAGCGAGAAGCGGAAGAAGGCATTTGATAGCTCATACATGTTCTATCGAAAGTATTTCAGTGTTTTTTTAAGTCAGGTCAAAATTGAGATCACCAGAGGTCATCAAAAGTCAAATTTTCCAGTTTTCTTTTCCTGTTTTAGGACATCGCTCCAGAATTCCCATATATCTCAGAAAACGATGATAGTAAGAAACAAACGGAAAAAAGAAAACGCCAGCCAGTGAAATTTGTAATCGCTGAGGTGTCCTCAGATTTGATCTCAGGTCAATATTTGAGGCTCCAGAGGTCAAAAAGGAAAAAAAATCCCGTTTTTTTTTGCTAAATCGTTTGTTCTATTAACTTTTTACTTAATAAAGATAACGGAAAACTGTTTACGCCATTGTGTTTATATTGTCAAGGCGCTTTGAATGATCTATATGGTGACCTTGTTAAGTCAACTTAACAATTTAACCTAAGGTCAAGGTCAAGTGGTGACCCAAGTAGGGCATGTTGCATATGGAAGACGTGTCTCGACGAGAAAAACACATTGATGTCTCTTTTACTTCTCTATCCTTCATTATGTCGAGTTATTGACAAAAAAGTGATGGTGACCTCGCATGACCTCAAATGACCCAATAGGGTCACTGAACAAAACACACTTGGATCATCAAGAATATCATATAATAACATGATCCAGAAGTAATTGGACTAGTACCATGCATATCCTTGAAATAGGAAGCATTTGTATATTTCCCCATTGACTTATGGGGAGGTTACGAAATTGACCTGACCTTAGGTCACCGATATCAAATTTCCGAGTTATACGAATTGTAAGTACTGATGCCCTCATGACATCCTGTAAGTTTCAACCTGATCGGTGAAAAACTCTGGCTTTGGCACAACTGCAAACATTTTTGGTGGTGGGGTCACATGACCTGACCTGAGATGACCCGAGCATATTTGTTTTCCTCAAAGTGTGCGCAATTGATGTGCTAACAGGTGTATCAAAACCCGGCGGCGCTGCGCGCCGCCGTTTTTTCGCTATCTTTGAAAAAACCTGAGGGGGGGGGCGGAAATCAACCCCCCCCCCTGTAGTGCGCGGGTTAACCAGTAAGACGCCGAGATTGGCGATGAACGAGCGAGCGCGAAGGAAATGTATGGCGAATTTCAACTCCATCGGCAAGTAGTTTCTGAGATACGAAAGGGGTGCGCACGTGCGTACGTGCAGAAGCACCCCACCCCTGACTTGTGGGAAAGTGGCGACTGAGAGGTCCCTAACCACGCACAAAATTTGAACACAATCGGCTCAGCCGTTCCTGAGATATATAATAGGAGTGTGCACGTGCGCACGTGCAGAGGCTTGTGGGAAAGAGGCGGCTGAGAGGTCCCTAGCCACACACAAAATTTGAACACAGGACTCCCACTTCAGGATCAACATAGCCGTGTTTGGGTCTTTGGCGACTTCTTGTTCGATGGGAAAGTTTCTTCCCAAACGTTGACGTCACTCTGTTGGATGACTGTCACAAACTCGGGTGTCAAGTCAGTCAGTCAGTCACTCTCTCACTCTCTCTCTCTCTCTCTCTCTCTCTCTCTCTCTCTCTCTCTCTTCTCTCTCTCTCTCTCTCTCTCTCTCTCTCTCTCTCTCTCTCTCTCTCTCTCTCTCTCTTCTCTCTCTCTCTCTCTCTCATCTCTCTCTCTCTCTCTCTCTCTCTCTCTCTCTTCTCTCTCACTCTCTCTCTCTCTCTCTCTCTCTCTCTCTCTCTCTCCCTCTCTCTCTCTCTCTCTCTCTCTCTGTATTTACATTAAAACAGCGGCAAACTTCTGTCCAGTCTGGGCCTCTCTCTCTCTGTATTTACATTAAAACATCGGCAAACTTCTGTCCAGTCTGGGCCTCTCTCTCTCTGTATTTACATTAAAACAGCGGCGGCGGCGGCACTTCGCCCGACCTGACCCCCCTACCGCTTCAGTCCATCTCAGGGCTAAGTTTTGGTGTTCAATAAATACGTACACGGACAGTCTGTACACAAACCGTACACTCTCACTTCATTAACTCTGCCTGGCATATGACGCCACAAAACTCCCCCTTCAGGATCAACATAGCCGTGTTTGGGTCTTTGGGCGACTTCTTGTTCGATGGGAAAGTTTCTTCCCAAACGTTGACGTCACGGCTGTTGGATGACGTCACAAAACTCGGATGACGACATACAGGCCACGCGTCCCATCAGACAGCGAACCAGACCATACATCAGACACGCACCAAAGCCAGACATCAGACACGCACCAAAGCCAGACATCAGACACGCACCAAAGCCAGACATCAGACACGCACCAAAGCCAGACATCAGGCACGCACCAAAGCCGGACATCAGACACGCACCAAAGCCAGACATCAGACACGCACCAAAGCCAGACATCAGACACGCACCAAAACCAGACATCAGACACGCACCAAAGCCGGACATCAGACACGCACCAAAGCCAGACATCAGACACGCACCAAAGCAGACATCAGACACGCACCAAAGCCAGACATCAGACACGCACCAAAGCCAGACATCAGACACGCACCAAAGCCAGACATCAGACACGCACCAAAGCCAGACATCAGACACGCACCAAAGCCAGACATCAGACACGCACCAAAGCCAGACATCAGACACGCACCAAAGCCAGACATCAGACACGCACCAAAGCCAGACATCAGACACGCACCAAAGCCAGACATCAGACACGCACCAAAGCCAGACATCAGACACGCACCAAAGCCAGACATCAGACACGCACCAAAGCCAGACATCAGACACGCACCAAAGCCAGACATCAGACACGCACCAAAGCCAGACATCAGACACGCACCAAAGCCAGACATCAGGCACACACCAAAGCAGGCATCAGACACGCACCAGACCCTAACAAGCAGGCCGACCCACAAAGGTAGGCTGAAGTCGACACAACCCAGCAGTGACAACCGAGTCCCTCCGGCCGCTCTCCCGCGCAGAGCAGTCCTCATGTCCTCTCTCCCTCGCAGGAGTCCTCCCGTCCTCTCTCCCGCGCAGAGGAGTCCTCCTGTCCTCTCTCCGCATATTCCTCCTCACTATCGCACGCTCTGTCCTCTCATTCGTCTCTAATTCCTCACGCACGCGAGGCGACTACTTCATTTCAACGTGCCGGTAAAGAGACTACTCCGCTTCCATGCTGCATACACATGTTCACGGGGACTATGCATGTTCACATGAGCGACTATGCTTGCTCGGCATGTTCATGGTAGCGACTATGCTGTTCACCTGTTCACGGGAGCGACTATACATTATTGCATGTTCACTGCAGTGAATACGCATGTTTGCATGTTTACGGGAGGTACTATGCATGACCACGTGTTCACATGCTCACGGGCGGGGACTATGCATGTTCACGGAGAGACTACGCGGCGGCGGTGCCACTACTTCACACGGACTATCGGGCGGCGGCGCTGTACAGGCTCCTGAGACTACGCGATCTCAGGCGGCGGCGCTGTACAGGCTCCGGAGACTACGCGATCTCAGGCGGCGGCGCTGTGCAGGCTCCTGAGACTACGCGATCTCAGGCGGCGGCGCTGTACAGGCTCCGGAGACTACGCGATCTCAGGCGGCGGCGCTGTGCAGGCTCCTGAGACTACGCGATCTCAGGCGGCGGCGCTGTACAGGCTCCTGAGACTACGCGATCGGCCGCTGCCTGCGGAGCGCGGCGACTATGTTGACATTGGTGGCGGCTGGCGAGGAGATACTATAGCTCCAAGGAGTCGTTCAGCAGGTTGTTGAGCTCCTTGGTGTGGGCGGTCTTGCTGCCGGTGGCCGGGGAGGCAGAGCAGTTTCGGCCCACGTACCTGTAACGGAAATAGGGGGGGGGGGGGGGTGTCAGATAACTTAATGGCAGAAGACGACATCCGAGTGGACAGTGACAGCTATTGACTGTAGTTTATCGGAGGTTTAGGGAGCGATGACAGCTGGGTCATTTTTTACCCGTAGGACGGCCTCTGACAGAGGGATTAACTGGTCATATTTTACAGTATTTGAGCGTAGGCTATATTGTGTTTGATAAGAGCCTACATGCAAATATGCTGGGACAGAGTCGGAGAAGGGCAGACAAAGGACACTAAAATAATAGGCCGCAATCATGTAGCTCGGGTGAACAGGGATCGCTTAAAACCGCATAGGCGTGCACACAGACTACAAAGTAATGACGAGAAGTAATCCTCAGCACGATTCAACTGATTTCACGCGGACTCGATTTGGAACAGTCATCTGACGCGCAAGCCGTTTCTGCTGGCGTCGAAACCGCCCCCGTCTTTCTGCGTGGCCGCCATTTCTGACGCGGAAGACAGTGGCTGCTCGCCACCTGACGTGATCCCTGCGATACTGCGCTGTTCTCAGCGACCGTTCTGACCGTTCTGACCGTTCTGACTGCGTTGTTCTCAGCGACCGTATCAATCGTTTACAAACAATGCCGCTGCTTTAACTGCCGCTGCAAACTTGAACTGAGACCCATGCATCACCCGTGCCCCATGCCCCGGGCGGTGTCTGTATAACTATCTGTGCATACGTCTCAGCCACCGTGATCTACCATAGCAGAAATCTAGAATAGGAGCGTTCTGGCGAAGCCGACGCCCGCACCAAAGCCCAAAGCCAGCATTTACAGACAGAGCCGCATCAACCGGGAGACAGAGCTAAACTCGGGCAAAGCCACATGCTGACCGCATGGCGGTAAAATGTTACCCGACACGAGGCTACTACAATTCAGAGCAGTTTTTCTTCTTCTCCGTAACCAAAGAAGAAATGTCCGAACCAAAGCCGAAATCTCGCGGCGCTTCTCTCACCGGATTCGCCTCCCTGTTTCACTCTGCCGATTCGCGGCGTCCGGCTGCGGCTCGACTTTGGGCGCCGGCTCTGGCTCCGGCTCGGCTTTGGTGAGGCGGAAGAGGCGACTGAGCCAGGAGGGCGAATCAGGGGAGGCAGAGGGGGGCCCCGCTCCGGCAGTTTCTGCCCGCCGACTGCGGACAGAAAGGAAGGGTTGAGCGCGTTGGAATGGTAGACGGATTGCCGGAAGTTTATTGTATCTATTAATTGCGATCGCCATCAGAATGCCTCCAATGACAGGCGAAAACCAGGCGAAAACCAGGCGAAAACATCAATTTAAAACTCCACTAGAGTTATGGTGCCTTCAAAACCTGCCTG
Organism: Chirona hameri; assembly: GCA_036785665.1. Lineage (NCBI taxonomy): Eukaryota > Metazoa > Arthropoda > Thecostraca > Balanomorpha > Balanidae > Chirona > Chirona hameri. The sequence continues at coordinate 59,615 of JAXIVJ010006109.1, read as the reverse complement.
CTGTGAGATCGCCTTGTAGCTTTGGAAAGTTTTGGATTGCAAATCTACGGATAACAAGGGCTAGTGTATTAGTATTAGTGCCCAGCTGATGCACAATAACTAGTCTACAAACTATAGATATACGGAAGACAAGACGAAAACAAAGTATGTTCTTGGCATGACAGGTATGAGCCAAGATCCCAGGCGTCCTACCTTTGAATCCGGATTCTGACAATGATCAAGGTGATACCGCACTAATGTGTGTTGCAACTTGATGACGATGATTGGGGTTTAGGGGTGCCGCAGCTGCCTGGTATGTGGCGCCCACCCCACCCCGCCCATGATGATGATTGGGGTTTAGGGGTGCCGCAGCTGCCTGGTATGTGGCGCCCTCCACACCCCGCCCATGATGATGATTGGGGTTTAGGGGTGCCGCAGCTGCCTGGTATGTGGCGCCCTCCACACCCCGCCCATGATGATGATTGGGGTTTAAGGGTGTCGCAGCTGCCTGGTATGTGGCGCCCTCCACACCCCGCCCATGATGATGATTGGGGTTTAAGGGCGCCGCAGCTGCCTGGTATGTGGCGCCCTCCACACCCCGCCCATGATGATGATTGGGGTTTAGGGGCGCCGCAGCTGCCTGGTATGTGGCGCCCACCCCACCCCGCCCATGATGATGATTGGGGTTTAGGGGTGCCGCAGCTGCCTGGTATGTGGCGCCCTCCACACCCCGCCCATGATGATGATTGGGGTTTAGGGGTGCCGCAGCTGCCTGGTATGTGGCGCCCCATTGGAACACAGTTGCCTCTAGCGTGCTCCTTTGTGTCTGAGCCTGTTTTGTTTATTCAAGTATCAAAATGCTAAGAAAATAGCCCGGGATCTTTTTGGGCTTCTGGACCCTGGATCCCAAAAGATCCCGGACTATTTTCACGGTGTTCTGATACTTTGATCAGCGGAAAACAAACTCGCATGTGAATAAGTAAGGAACAATAAGCTGTAATGCGCAAGTGCTATAGCGCAGAGTCCGTTGCCACACTCCGCCTTCAATGGTAAAACGCCTGGGGGCATGACCCCTGTCTGGAACGAGATCCTCATCGTTCCGTATCCGAGGATAATTGAGGGCAGCATACGATTGGGCGGACATTTCTGTCCGTTATTCGTTCGATGTTCCATGTGAATCGTACGAATGCACGAAAGACCATGCAATACCATCCTCATACATGCATGTGCAGTACACGCCTTCATTTTGTCTGCGCAGACTGAGCAACTGGTGATTCCAGCCTCTGGTGCCCTCAGTTTGGTTCATCATTCCCAGTGCTCAGTCGATGAACTTTGGAATGACTTGGCAATCTCCGTCGGCGTACCTGGGTCTGCGGTTAACTCCCCCGGTGATATTTAAGCGACTCGTCGAAAATGTCCTGCCGAGCCCATGCCCGGGTTACTTACCAGCGACCAGCCGGCCGGCTCCACAGACGGCTCAAGGTAACTCAATCTGTGTCTCAACCAAGGCAACTCAATCAAGGCAACTCAATCAAGGTAACTAGATCTGGAAACTTGGTAACGTCTGCTGCAATGGACATAGGAAACTCCAGGTTCGAGGCCGTGATTCCGTAGTTTGACCATAGCTGACCAAATAACTGTGACTTTGGTAGCAGTACCTTAATCTAGCTCAACTCAAACTTACCCGCAAGCTATACAGGTGCATGCAGGTAGCTATGGTCGCGAATCTAACTCACGTGATAACTTTGGGCCTTGGCGGCTGCAGCCCGACTTTGGCTATACCTCACCTGATGACCTTGGCCTTGGCGGCGTTTGTCTCCACCTTGGTTATAACCTTGGCTATAACTCACCTGATGACCTTGTCGTTGGCGTCAGTAGACCTAAACCTTGGCTAAACTCACACAACCTTGGCGGTTGTGGTCTCAAACCTCGACTATAACTCACCTGATGACCTTGGCCTTGGCGGCGGTGGTCTCGAACCTGGGCTCAATATAAGCCCAGGGTCCGTTGTTCTTGGCCTCCTCCTGGCTCCAGACGATGTCGGCGTCGGCGGGGTACAGGTCCAGCTGCGCCTTCACCTCGTCGAAGGGGAACGGCGACAGCTGCAAGCGACGCAGACACGGGGGAGGGGAGGTTATACGATATAGTGTTGATATGCCAGCCGGGCCTCACACCGTGTCTGCTGTCTGTCTGAATGATAGAGGTCCACCAAAGGCAGTCACATCCCCGTCACTCCGTGTCTGTGTGTGCGTGCGTGCGTGCGTGCGTGCGTGCGTGCGTGCGTGCGTGCGTGCGTGCGTGCGTGCGTGTGTGTGTATCCATGTGACATTACTATGCCTTGCTGCTAACCTGTTCGAGTGTGTGCGTGTGTGTGTCTGTGTCTGTGTGTATGTATGTATGTGTGTTCGCGAAAGACGGACAGCTCTGCTAACCTGTTCCAGCCTGACGACGGCCACCTCGCCCTGCAGGCCGCGGTCCTCCCAGGCCTTCTCCAGGTATGTCTGTCTGTGTCTGTCTCAGTGTGGCTGTACTAACCTGTTCCAGCCTGACGACGGCCACCTCGCCCTGCAGGCCGCGGTCCTCTCTGGCCTTCTCCAGGTATGTCTGTCTGTGTCTGTCTCAGTGTGGCTGTACTAACCTGTTCCAGCCTGACGATGGCCACCTCGCCCTGCAGGCCGCGGTCCTCCCAGGCCTTCTCCAGGTATGTCTGTCTGTGTCTGTCTCAGTGTGGCTGTACTAACCTGTTCCAGCCGGACGATGGCCACCTCGCCCTGCAGGCCGCGGTCCTCCCAGGCCTTCTCCAGGTATGTCTGTCTGTGTCTGTCTCAGTGTGGCTGTACTAACCTGTTCCAGCCTGACGATGGCCACCTCGCCCTGCAGGCCGCGGTCCTCCCAGGCCTTCTCCAGGTATGTCTGTCTGTGTCTGTCTCAGTGTGGCTGTACTAACCTGTTCCAGCCTGACGATGGCCACCTCGCCCTGCAGGCCGCGGTCCTCCCAGGCCTTCTCCAGGTATGTCTGTCTGTGTCTGTCTCAGTGTGGCTGTACTAACCTGTTCCAGCCTGACGATGGCCACCTCGCCCTGCAGGCCGCGGTCCTCTCAGGCCTTCTCCAGGTATGTCTGTCTGTGTCTGTCTCAGTGTGGCTGTACTAACCTGTTCCAGCCTGACGATGGCCACCTCGCCCTGCAGGCCGCGGTCCTCCCAGGCCTTCTCCAGGTATGTCTGTCTGTGTCTGTCTCAGTGTGGCTGTACTAACCTGTTCCAGCCTGACGATGGCCACCTCGCCCTGCAGGCCGCGGTCCTCCCAGGCCTTCTCCAGGTATGTCTGTCTGTGTCTGTCTCAGTGTGGCTGTACTAACCTGTTCCAGCCTGACGATGGCCACCTCGCCCTGCAGGCCGCGGTCCTCTCTGGCCTTCTCCAGATCGTAGTAGACCTTTCCGCTGCAGAAGACGACCCGCTTCACGCCGGACGGCGACTGGGCGGCCGGCCCCGTGTCGGGCAGCACCCTGAGGTACGAGTAGAGAACACAGAGGGTACAGTCAAACTGGGCGGCCGGCCCCGTGTCGGCCAGCACCCTGAGGTACGAGTAGAGAACACAGAGGGTACAGTCAAACTGGGCGGCCGGCCCCGCGTCGGGCAGCACCCTGAGGTACCGAGTAGAGAACACAGAGGGTACAGTCAAACTGGGCGGCCGGCCCCGTGTCGGCCAGCACCCTGAGATACCGAGTAGAGAACACAGAGGGTACAGTCAAACTGGGCGGCCGGCCCCGTGTCGGCCAGCACCCTGAGGTACGAGTAGAGAACACAGAGGGTACAGTCAAACTGGGCGGCCGGCCCCGTGTCGGGCAGCACCCTGAGGTACCGAGTAGAGAACACAGAGGGTGCAGTCAAACTGGGCGGCCGGCCCCGTGTCGGGCAGCACCCTGAGGTACGAGTAGAGAACACAGAGGGTACAGTCAAACTGGGCGGCCGGCCCCGTGTCGGCCAGCACCCTGAGATACCGAGTAGAGAACACAGAGGGTACAGTCAAACTGAGCGGCCGGCCCCATGTCGGCCAGCACCCTGAGGTACGAGTAGAGAACACAGAGGGTACAGTCAAACTGGGCGGCCGGCCCCGTGTCGGCCAGCACCCTGAGGTACGAGTAGAGAACACAGAGGGTACAGTCAAACTGGGCGGCCGGCCCCGTGTCGGCCAGCACCCTGAGATACCGAGTAGAGAACACAGAGGGTACAGTCAAACTGGGCGGCCGGCCCCGTGTCGGCCAGCACCCTGAGGTACGAGTAGAGAACACAGAGGGTACAGTCAAACTGGGCGGCCGGCCCCGTGTCGGCCAGCACCCTGAGGTACGAGTAGAGAACACAGAGGGTACAGTCAAACTGGGCGGCCGGCCCCGTGTCGGCCAGCACCCTGAGATACCGAGTAGAGAACACAGAGGGTACAGTCAAACTGGGCGGCCGGCCCCGTGTCGGCCAGCACCCTGAGGTACGAGTAGAGAACACAGAGGGTACAGTCAAACTGGGCGGCCGGCCCCGTGTCGGCCAGCACCCTGAGATACCGAGTAGAGAACACAGAGGGTACAGTCAAACTGGGCGGCCGGCCCCGTGTCGGCCAGCACCCTGAGGTACGAGTAGAGAACACAGAGGGTACAGTCAAACTGGGCGGCCGGCCCCGTGTCGGCCAGCACCCTGAGATACCGAGTAGAGAACACAGAGGGTACAGTCAAACTGGGCGGCCGGCCCCGTGTCGGCCAGCACCCTGAGGTACCGAGTAGAGAACACAGAGGGTACAGTCAAACTGGGCGGCCGGCCCCGTGTCGGCCAGCACCCTGAGATACCGAGTAGAGAACACAGAGGGTACAGTCAAACTGGGCGGCCGGCCCCGTGTCGGCCAGCACCCTGAGGTACGAGTAGAGAACACAGAGGGTACAGTCAAACTGGGCGGCCGGCCCCGTGTCGGCCAGCACCCTGAGGTACGAGTAGAGAACACAGAGGGTACAGTCAAACTGGGCGGCCGGCCCCGTGTCGGCCAGCACCCTGAGGTACGAGTAGAGAACACAGAGGGTACAGTCAAACTGGGCGGCCGGCCCCGTGTCGGGCAGCACCCTGAGGTACGAGTAGAGAACACAGAGGGTACAGTCAAACTGGGCGGCCGGCCCCGTGTCGGCCAGCACCCTGAGGTACGAGTAGAGAACACAGAGGGTACAGTCAAACTGGGCGGCCGGCCCCGTGTCGGCCAGCACCCTGAGGTACGAGTAGAGAACACAGAGGGTACAGTCAAACTGGGCGGCCGGCCCCGTGTCGGCCAGCATCCTGAGATACCGAGTAGAGAACACAGAGGGTACAGTCAAACTGGGCGGCCGGCCCCGTGTCGGCCAGCACCCTGAGATACCGAGTAGAGAACACAGAGGGTACAGTCAAACTGGGCGGCCGGCCCCGTGTCGGCCAGCACCCTGAGGTACGAGTAGAGAACACAGAGGGTACAGTCAAACTGGGCGGCCGGCCCCGTGTCGGGCAGCACCCTGAGGTACGAGTAGAGAACACAGAGGGTACAGTCAAACTGGGCGGCCGGCCCCGTGTCGGCCAGCACCCTGAGGTACGAGTAGAGAACACAGAGGGTACAGTCAAACTGGGCGGCCGGCCCCGTGTCGGCCAGCACCCTGAGGTACGAGTAGAGAACACAGAGGGTACAGTCAAACTGGGCGGCCGGCCCCGTGTCGGGCAGCACCCTGAGGTACGAGTAGAGAACACAGAGGGTACAGTCAAACTGGGCGGCCGGCCCCGTGTCGGCCAGCACCCTGAGGTACGAGTAGAGAACACAGAGGGTACAGTCAAACTGGGCGGCCGGCCCCGTGTCGGCCAGCACCCTGAGGTACGAGTAGAGAACACAGAGGGTACAGTCAAACTGGGCGGCCGGTCCCGTGTCGGCCAGCACCCTGAGGTACGAGTAGAGAACACAGAGGGTACAGTCAAACTGGGCGGCCGGCCCCGTGTCGGCCAGCACCCTGAGATACCGAGTAGAGAACACAGAGGGTACAGTCAAACTGGGCGGCCGGCCCCGTGTCGGGCAGCACCCTGAGGTACGAGTAGAGAACACAGAGGGTACAGTCAAACTGGGCGGCCGGCCCCGTGTCGGCCAGCACCCTGAGATACCGAGTAGAGAACACAGAGGGTACAGTCAAACTGGGCGGCCGGCCCCGTGTCGGCCAGCACCCTGAGGTACGAGTCATCGTACATTACCCCGACCCCTCACCGTCTGAACTCGGTGCCCTCCACCATGTCATCGAAGCTGCTCTGCGCTCTCGGGTGGCGCAGCAGCGACTTGGGAGTCATCAGGATGAGCGGCTTCCTGAACGGCATGTGCACCTGTCGCCTCAGCAGGTGGTAGTAGTTGCTGGGCACGCTGCAGTTCGCCACCTGGTGGACGGAGAAGGAAACACCATCATGTTGGGTTCGGTTTAGTTCACGGTCATATCAAGTTTAACTCACGATCACGATGAGTTGAGCTTAAATCACGAACACGTTGAGTTTAACTCAAGATTAAGGTGAGTTCAACTCTCGATCATGGCCGTGTTCTTTGCGACGTGATAATTGTGTGGCCTGTGAGGACAGAGGTGACCTTCAGCGTTGACAAATCGCGACAGGTAAATATCGTCGCTGATTGGGCAACCCTGAAGGTCACTTCTGTCTTTACAGTCGAGTCCACACACTCCTCATGGCGCAAACAACGCGGTCCATGTTGAGTGAAGTTAACAGCGATAATTTTTAGTTCAAATCCCGACTATGTTGCGTCACGCTTAACCCGCGATCATACTGAGCTGAGTTTAACAAACAATTCACGATGAGTTGAGTTTAACAATCACGATGAGCTGAGTTTAACAAACAATTCACGATGAGTTGAGTTTAACAAACAATCACGATGAGTTGAGTTTAACAAACAATCACGATGAGTTGAGTTTAACAAACAATCACGATGAGTTGAGTTTAACAAACAATCACGATGAGTTGAGTTTAACAAACAATCACGATGAGTTGAGTTTAACAAACAATCACGATGAGTTGAGTTTAACAAACAATCACGATGAGTTGAGTTTAACAAACAATCACGATGAGTTGAGTTTAACTCACGATCATGTTGCACTCTGAGAGCTGTCGGATGGCGAACTCATCGAGCGCGAACGGCGGGAAGTACTCCGGATCGTCCGAGCAGAGCTGAAGGAAACGCTCCAGACGGGCATTGCTGTGCTCCGGGCCCTGGGGACAGGTCACAGGTCAGAGGTCAGGTCAGCGGTCAGGTCAGCGGTCAGGTCAGCGGTCAGGTCAGAGGTCAGGTCAGAGTTCAGGTCAGAGGTCAGGTCAGAGGTCAGGTCAGAGGTCAGAGGTCAAAGGTCAGAGGTCAGGTCAGAGGTCAGGTCAGAGGTCAGGTCAGAGGTCAGGTCAGAGGTCAGGTCAGAGGTCAGGTCAGAGGTCAGGTCAGAGGTCAGGTCAGAGGTCAGGTCAGAAGTCAGGTCAGAGGTCAGGTCAGAGGTCAGGCCAGATGTCAGGTCAGAGGTCAGGTCAGAGGTCAGGTCAGAGGTCAGGTCAGAGGTCAGGTCAGAGGTCAGGTCAGAGGTCAGGTCAGAGGTCAGGTCAGAGGTCAGGTCAGAGGTCAGGTCAGAGGTCAGGTCAGAGGTCAGGTCAGAGGTCAGGTCAGATGTCAGGTCAGAGGTCAGGTCAGAGGTCAGGTCAGAGGTCAGGTCAGAGGTCAGGTCAGAGGTCAGGTCAGAGGTCAGGTCAGAGGTCAGGTCAGAGGTCAGGTCAGAGGTCAGGTCAGAGGTCAGGTCAGAGGTCAGGTCAGAGGTCAGGTCAGAGGTCAGGTCAGAGGTCAGGTCAGAGGTCAGGTCAGAGGTCAGGTCAGAGGTCAGGTCAGAGGTCAGGTCAGAGGTCAGGTCAGAGGTCAGGTCAGAGGTCAGGTCAGAGGTCAGGTCAGAGGTCAGATCAGAGGTCAGGTCAGAGGTCATATCAGAGCTGGAGAAAACGCTCAAGACGGGCAGAGCGGTGCTCCGGGCCCTGAGGACAGGTGACATGTGACAGGTGACATATGACAGGTGACAGGTCAGAGGTCACAGGTCACAAAGCTCTATATAAGACCCACACACGGGTAAGAAGTGGCATGGCACAGCCTTGGTCAGAAAACATAGGCTACAGATCACAAGTTGGTGACAGCATCATCAGGTGGGACAAAGGCCAAGAGAGAGGTCAGCTCATGCCCCCTTACCATGCCCTCCATGCCGTGCGGCAGCAGCAGCGTCAGACCCGACTGGCGCACCCACTTGGCCTGCCCGGACGCGATGAACTGGTCGATGATCACCTGCGAAAACAGAACACAATACGGACCACATCAGACTCAACAGGCCAAACAATTACGGGCCTGGCTCAACAGTCAAAACAAGTCGCGCGCTTGGCGTCAGCAAACAACAGTGTTGTATGAAGTCACCGGCGCCCCTTCTGGTACCCGGCGATACATAAAGACAGTCGCGCTGACGGTAAAGGCCCAATACCACAGCCCCTTCTTGCACGAGTGGATACTGCGATCTAGCATTCACGGCAGGAGTTAGGTGGACGCTAAGCGAAAGTCTGGGCGCAGTCTGTACGGAAGAAAACATTCTGAAATAAGCTGTCCGATATTGTTCCCAGGCAAGGCGCATGGGTGGCCATTGTTAAATGGCATGACTACACTGATGACAAAATGTACGTCATCTGCAGACAATCCAGCCTTGCCGATTGCTTTGAATAACGTATTCATCAAACACTATCAGTTACAGATGAACGAAACCTTATGGAGTGCACAATGGTGCTGCTACCCCTGATCACAGACCAGCAAAGCCAGCCGGCGATCCAGGTTTGTGGATGGGACTCGCGCCGGCGTCTGAGCGCCGCTGTCTCACCTGCGCCGCTGCCTCACCTGTGCCGTGTTGCAGAAGTCGCCAAACTGCGCCTCCCAGCAGATCAGGGCGTTCGGATTGGTCAGGCTGAAGCCCAGCTCGAAACCTGTGTGGTAGAGAGGTGGTCGGTGTCAGTGATGGTCCATAAAGCCACGACCACATCAGCAGGGAAGCTAGCAAGCGTGCAGAATGGTCATGGCGTGGCCCGCTGGAACCGCGGCGCACCAGGAGAACGATCATGAGCGTGATCAGAATTTAGAGTCGAGCGATTAAGGTTCAAATGTAGTTGATTGTACCTATTTGATAGGACGAACGTGATCAGAATTTAGAGTCGAGCGATTAAGGTTCAAATGTAGTTGATTGTACTTATTTGATAGGACTATATATAGACTCATGCTCCGTCTTACTCGCTTCTTAGGTTCGATGCCAGTATCACTGCTGCCCCCACTCCACACCACGGAGAGCGTTGCCCTCCGCCGAATCACACAGCTCGAAGACCCGAGTTGTCGCCACTCACCGAGCACTCCAAACTCTGAGAGTGACGAGTTACAGACGGTGTACTGCGCCTGGTCCGGGTAACAACTCACCGAGCACTCCGAACTCTGAGAGTGACGAGTTACAGACAGTGTACTGCGCCTGGTCCGGGTAACAACTCACCAAGCACTCCGAACTCTGAGAGTGACGAGTTACAGACGGTGTACTGCGCCTGGTCCGGGTAACAACTCACCGAGCACTCCGAACTCTGAGAGTGACGAGTTACAGACGGTGTACTGCGCCTGGTCCGGGTAACAACTCACCGAGCACTCCGAACTCTGAGAGTGACGAGTTACAGACAGTGTACTGCACCTGGTCCGGGTACAGGTAACAACTCACCGAGCACTCCGAACTCTGAGAGTGACGAGTTACAGACAGTGTACTGCGCCTGGTCCGGGTACAGGTAACAACTCACCGAGCACTCCGAACTCTGAGAGTGACGAGTTACAGACGGTGTACTGCGCCTGGTCCGGGTAACAACTCACCGAGCACTCCGAACTCTGAGAGTGACGAGTTACAGACGGTGTACTGCGCCTGGTCCGGGTACAGGTAACAACTCACCGAGCACTCCGAACTCTGAGAGTGACGAGTTACAGAAGGTGTACTGCGCCTGGTCCGGGTAACAACTCACCGAGCACTCCGAACTCTGAGAGTGACGAGTTACCTGGTACAGACGGTGTACTGTGCCTGGTACAGGTAACAACTCACCGAGCACTCCGAACTCTGAGAGTGACGAGATACAGACGGTGTACTGTGCCTGGTACAGGTAACAACTCACCGAGCACTCCGAACTCTGAGAGTGACGAGTTACAGACAGTGTACTGCGCCTGGTCCGGGTAACAACTCACCGAGCACTCCGAACTCTGAGAGTGACGAGTTACCTGGTACAGACGGTGTACTGTGCCTGGTACAGGTAACAACTCACCGAGCACTCCGAACTCTGAGAGTGACGAGATACAGACGGTGTACTGTGCCTGGTACAGGTAACAACTCACCGAGCACTCCGAACTCTGAGAGTGACGAGTTACAGACGGTGTACTGCGCCTGGTACAGGTAACAACTCACCGAGCACTCCGAACTCTGAGAGTGACGAGTTACAGACGGTGTACTGCGCCTGGTACAGGTAACAACTCACCGAGCACTCCGAACTCTGAGAGTGACGAGTTGCATACGGTGTACTGCGCCTGGTCCGGGTACAGGTAACAACTCACCGAGCACTCCGAACTCTGAGAGTGACGAGTTACAGACGGTGTACTGCGCCTGGTCCGGGTAACAACTCACCGAGCACTCCGAACTCTGAGAGTGACGAGTTACAGACGGTGTACTGCGCCTGGTCCGGGTACAGGTAACAACTCACCGAGCACTCCGAACTCTGAGAGTGACGAGTTACAGACAGTGTACTGCGCCTGGTCCGGGTACAGGTAACACTCACCGAGCACTCCGAACTCTGAGAGTGACGAGTTACAGACGGTGTACTGCGCCTGGTACAGGTAACAACTCACCGAGCACTCCGAACTCTAGAGAGTGACGAGTTACAGACGGTGTACTGCGCCTGATCCGGGTACAGGTAACAACTCACCGAGCACTCCGAACTCTGAGAGTGACGAGTTACAGACGGTGTACTGCGCCTGGTCCGGGTACAGGTAACAACTCACCGAGCACTCCGAACTCTGAGAGTGACGAGTTACAGACAGTGTACTGCGCCTGGTCCGGGTAACAACTCACCGAGCACTCCGAACTCTGAGAGTGACGAGTTACAGACGGTGTACTGCGCCTGGTCCGGGTAACAACTCACCGAGCACTCCGAACTCTGAGAGTGACGAGTTACAGACGGTGTACTGCGCCTGGTCCGGGTAACAACTCACCGAGCACTCCGAACTCTGAGAGTGACGAGTTACAGACAGTGTACTGCGCCTGGTCCGGGTAACAACTCACCGAGCACTCCGAACTCTGAGAGTGACGAGTTACAGACGGTGTACTGCGCCTGGTCCGGGTAACAACTCACCGAGCACTCCGAACTCTGAGAGTGACGAGTTACAGACGGTGTACTGCGCCTGGTCCGGGTACAGGTAACAACTCACCGAGCACTCCAAACTCTGAGAGTGACGAGTTACAGACGGTGTACTGCGCCTGGTCCGGGTAACAACTCACCGAGCACTCCGAACTCTGAGAGTGACGAGTTACAGACAGTGTACTGCGCCTGGTCCGGGTAACAACTCACCGAGCACTCCGAACTCTGAGAGTGACGAGTTACAGACAGTGTACTGCGCCTGGTCCGGGTACAGGTAACACTCACCGAGCACTCCGAACTCTCAGAGTGACGAGTTACAGACGGTGTACTGCGCCTGGTACAGGTAACAACTCACCGAGCACTCCGAACTCTGAGAGTGACGAGTTACAGACAGTGTACTGCGCCTGGTCCGGGTAACAACTCACCGAGCACTCCGAACTCTGAGAGTGACGAGTTACAGACGGTGTACTGCGCCTGGTACAGGTAACAACTCACCGAGCACTCCGAACTCTGAGAGTGACGAGTTACAGACGGTGTACTGCGCCTGGTACAGGTAACAACTCACCGAGCACTCCGAACTCTGAGAGTGACGAGTTACAGACAGTGTACTGCGCCTGGTCCGGGTAACAACTCACCGAGCACTCCGAACTCTGAGAGTGACGAGTTACAGACGGTGTACTGCGCCTGGTCCGGGTAACAACTCACCGAGCACTCCGAACTCTGAGAGTGACGAGTTACAGACGGTGTACTGCGCCTGGTCCGGGTAACAACTCACCGAGCACTCCGAACTCTGAGAGTGACGAGTTACAGACGGTGTACTGCGCCTGGTCCGGGTAACAACTCACCGAGCACTCCGAACTCTGAGAGTGACGAGCTACAGACGGTGTACTGCGCCTGGTCCGGGTAACAACTCACCGAGCACTCCGAACTCTGAGAGTGACGAGTTACAGACGGTGTACTGCGCCTGGTCCGGGTACAGGTAACAACTCACCGAGCACTCCGAACTCTGAGAGTGACGAGTTACAGACGGTGTACTGCGCCTGGTCCGGGTAACAACTCACCGAGCACTCCGAACTCTGAGAGTGACGAGTTACAGACGGTGTACTGCGCCTGGTCCGGGTAACAACTCACCGAGCACTCCGAACTCTGAGAGTGACGAGTTACAGACAGTGTACTGCGCCTGGTCCGGGTACAGGTAACAACTCACCGAGCACTCCGAACTCTGAGAGTGACGAGTTACAGACGGTGTACTGCGCCTGGTACAGGTAACAACTCACCGAGCACTCCGAACTCTGAGAGTGACGAGTTACAGACGGTGTACTGCGCCTGGTACAGGTAACAACTCACCGAGCACTCCGAACTCTGAGAGTGACGAGTTACAGACAGTGTACTGCGCCTGGTCCGGGTAACAACTCACCGAGCACTCCGAACTCTGAGAGTGACGAGTTACAGACGGTGTACTGCGCCTGGTCCGGGTAACAACTCACCGAGCACTCCGAACTCTGAGAGTGACGAGTTACAGACGGTGTACTGCGCCTGGTACAGGTAACAACTCACCGAGCACTCCGAACTCTGAGAGTGACGAGTTACAGACGGTGTACTGCGCCTGGTCCGGGTACAGGTAACAACTCACCGAGCACTCCGAACTCTGAGAGTGACGAGTTACAGACGGTGTACTGCGCCTGGTCCGGGTACAGGTAACAACTCACCGAGCACTCCGAACTCTGAGAGTGACGAGTTACAGACAGTGTACTGCGCCTGGTCCGGGTACAGGTAACACTCACCGAGCACTCCGAACTCTGAGAGTGACGAGTTACAGACGGTGTACTGCGCCTGGTACAGGTAACAACTCACCGAGCACTCCGAACTCTGAGAGTGACGAGTTACAGACAGTGTACTGCGCCTGATCCGGGTACAGGTAACAACTCACCGAGCACTCCAAACTCTGAGAGTGACGAGTTACATACAGTGTACTGCGCCTGGTCCGGGTAACAACTCACCGAGCACTCCGAACTCTGAGAGTGACGAGTTACAGACAGTGTACTGCGCCTGGTCCGGGTACAGGTAACAACTCACCGAGCACTCCGAACTCTGAGAGTGACGAGTTACAGACAGTGTACTGCGCCTGGTCCGGGTACAGGTAACACTCACCGAGCACTCCGAACTCTGAGAGTGACGAGTTACAGACGGTGTACTGCGCCTGGTACAGGTAACAACTCACCGAGCACTCCGAACTCTGAGAGTGACGAGTTACAGACGGTGTACTGCGCCTGGTCCGGGTAACAACTCACCGAGCACTCCGAACTCTGAGAGTGACGAGTTACAGACAGTGTACTGCGCCTGGTACAGGTAACAACTCACCGAGCACTCCGAACTCTGAGAGTGACGAGTTACAGACGGTGTACTGCGCCTGGTCCGGGTAACAACTCACCGAGCACTCCGAACTCTGAGAGTGACGAGTTACAGACGGTGTACTGCGCCTGGTCCGGGTAACAACTCACCGAGCACTCCGAACTCTGAGAGTGACGAGTTACAGACGGTGTACTGTGCCTGGTCCGGGTACAGGTAACAACTCACCGAGCACTCCGAACTCTGAGAGTGACGAGTTACAGACGGTGTACTGCGCCTGGTCCGGGTACAGGTAGCAGAGAGGCCGGTAGGTGGCCATGTCCACCTTCTGGTGATGCATCACGTGGTGACGATGGCTGCCGGGAAAACACAGACACACAGACACACATACAGTTTATAGACAGGCTAGGAGTGAGAGATGCACATTCCGACGGCGACATGGACAGTGCCCGCTTTCATGGCCCTTAGCTCGTACCCGACCGCACCATCAACACGACGAAGCAAGACAGATGGCGTATTTCATTCATGACATGGCAACTGATAACATGCTTCCGTTGCTGCCTTCATCCACCTAACTGAACAATTGTGATGTATTGTGTTTCTCCACAACAGACTGTTCCTAGTCTCTCCTCCCATGCCCATCTTCATCAGAAACCCGATCCATCTCAAATGCTCCAACCCCCCCTTTTTTCCGATCCACCCCATTGTGCATAGGCACGAAGCCTATGCACCATGGTGTAGATCGGACAACATGTGGCAGAAATTCATTTTCTCAGTAAGTAAGCGCAATATCGCCAAGCCATTCAGCATACCCAAAGCTACTAACATTGCGAATATTTTGGTAGACTTCGGTTGACCTGATTCGGTTTTTAGGGGGCTTGGAGGGGGGGGGGGGGATAGTGACGCGAGACACATTGGGTGGACCTATTGCCATATATATGAGTGACACAAAGGAACAATTATGATCTTTAAGTGGGCTCACTGACCGTTAACCCGCCATTGACTGAGCGGGGGGGAGGGGGGGGGGGGGATAACGACCCCCTGATGAACATTCGTAATAGCTCAAGAACCAATAACGCTATCAACATGCAACTTAGGTTACCTTCTCCTACATCAATTTCGCGTCTTCTGTGCAAAAATGAAGCAATTTTGTCGAAAACATAGATATAGCGAATTTAGTGACGTCACTACACACGATTTTGACGCAAAAATCAGCTAAACTTTAACAGACCGTTCAAACGCCATATTTTGGAGCAAAATACAATCCAAAAGTCGAAAGATATCAAATGAAAACGGCTACAACTTTGCTATCTCGGATTTTTTTTTCAAAGAAAAAAATTTACCCCCAAAATAAAAATAAATATGGAAAAGTGCCCACAAAATGCCTTTTTTCGTTTGTTTTCTTTTTTTAACTGGAATATGTGTCGAAAACCACATATGTGCAACTACCATACCAAATTTCAAAATGATGTCACCATTTTTGACTGAACTACGGCATCTGATGTGATCGACCACTCAAGACTCCTTTCTAAATAGCAGGCTCACGGAATCGAATCGTTCTCGGCATACCTGAGAAACCACACCCAGAGTGTCAGCCTCACTGACAATCTGGGTGGTGTCAAAAAATCCCACCCGCTGCCAAACAACATCGGTATTTTCCAAGGCTCAGCTTTAGGACCTCTTCTCTACTGCGTGTTCGCTAACGACCTCAGTCAGTTTGTCGAAGACGCAGTAGTAGTCCAATACGCCGACGACACACAAATTATGGTCAGCGGGAAAAAGTATGAAATGCAAACAGTTGTCGCACGCATGGAAAACGTTCTGGCCTCTCTTGACATTTGGTTCCGAGCAAACTGACTTAAAGTTAACGCCGCTAAGACCCAACTGATGCTCTTGGGCAGCCCACAAAATCTGCACAATTTACCAGACATCAAAGTAACATTCCGCGACTCTGATTTACTCCCCATTTCGGAAGCCAAACACCTCGACCACACCTTTGATCGTTCTCTGAACTGGACAGCTCACGTTTCAACGATTACTAAACGCTGCTTTGGAGTTTTGAGTGGTCTTGTCACATCTGCGGGGACATCTACCCCCGCCGTGATTCTCGCGCTTGTCAACGCCCTGGTCGTCTCGCAAATCAGATACTGTATCTCGGTGTACGGCAGTGGCACCAAACAGAACCTCTCTCGCATTCAAAAAGTACTTAACTACTCAGCTAAAGTAATTTTTGGACGCAAAAAATATGACCATGTGTCTGATTTGCCGGAGCGACTGGGGTGGCACAGCGCTGAGCAGCTCGCGTCGTTCCACACGCTGTGTCTCGTGCACAAGGTGCGTTGTAACGGTGAGCCGGAGGTCTTGGCGACCGGTCTCACCACTGTAGCCGAGGCTCGCGGCCGCGACCTGGATATTGTCACCCGTTAGGACCATCTGTTGTACGTGCCGCGGTCCCGCACCGAGATGGGAAGAGGCGGTTTAAGTGCAGGGGACCGGCCTCGTACAATCCCCTGCCACCCGATCTGTCGCGGCTCCCTCCGCACCTGTTCGGTCGCCGCCTGAGGCGACATCTCAGTGATGACCTGTCTGCGCAAGTTTGATCCGTGTGGCTTGATGTGACTGCTCACTTGATTTGCTTTTGACTGGCGTGTGATTGTGTTTGTATGACTGTTGTTGTGTGAACTTGTGTATATGTGCGTTTGTGTTCCATGATCATACCACATTCCTTTAGTTTTATACTACAATGACGTGAAGCAGTAATAGCCGCAAGTACATTGCGGAGTGCTTTAATAAACAGTCTGAGTCTGAGTCATCTAAAGTATGGGTAACTCATGACGTCATATTTTGAAATTGCGTTTTTCGGCTTTTAATGACGAGATACGGACAAATAAATGGCAGCACAGTATTTCTGAGACAAAATTGGTCCAAGAACATGCCTTTCTTATTTAAATATCAATTTTGAATTTGACCTTTTTGGCCCACGCCCGCACGGCGGGATGAGGAACGCCGGCACGGGCCCAATAATTTGAGCGCTAGTCCACGGAAAGCAAATATAAGCAAGAATCGTGAATGCCCTGCAGTTAAGAGGACGTCTTGGGCTATCATCTGGTGGTAGTTTTGAGTGGTGAGTTTTGGTGAGTTTTTTTGGTAGGCTTGTGTAAAGATAACGTACGGTATAATTTGTACTACGGAGCCGACGTAAGCTACAAACCAATCAAACACATTGTTCGTTTCACATATAACATTTTTAAGCGTAACACCTCAAAGTCCGTGAAATGCGCTTTTATTTGACGTATAGCAATTACTGTAAATGTTTATACTTGTTGCCGTAATGAGCACCTAAACTCGGGCACAATTTCCTGCCTGAAGTCATGGTATTTGTGTCGTCCTGACATGTGCAACTTTAGTTACACCGAAAACCCACCTACAAGTGACCTATGCCTTTTTTTCTGTTGGTGGAATATTATGCTCTGATCTGTTTGCTTTCATAAAATTTACCTACATACGCATGCAAACATAGTCGAGAAAACGACTTTCTGCCACATTTTTCCCGATCTACCCCTTGGTGCGATGCCATGACTAACCTGAACGTGCCTCGCTCCACATCCTGTCCAGACAGGCGCACATGGTACCCCTCCTTCAGTAGCGAACCAAACGCCATCGCCTCAGCCAGGGCCCAGTCCACCGTCCGCTTCTCCACCATCTCCATCCGCGAGTTCAGAACGCGCTGTGGGGCATAACGGGGGGTCAGTCTTAAGTAGAGGCCTGGTAATATTTGTATTCGTTTTATATACACAGCGACTCGGCCATTCCATTCGCGAGTTGAGCACCCGCTGTGGGGCAGAATAAGGTGTGAATCTTGTGTGTCGGGGCATGGGGGATAGGATCCCATGAAAAGCGCAACGATCTTAAACACTGATCTAAACATACAAAGTTGTCTATCTTGATATAATAAGACTAACTTCTTTCAAGCAACGCCAAGGTTATATTTTTTCCTGTTGATTTTGGTCAGTTCCGGGAGAATCGACAAGGCAAACGAATGCCGTGCGTGACCCAGACATAGTCAGGCATACAGGGAAACATCGGGTACTTTGAACGGAACTTAGCAAAGATGTTCTGTCAAACCCGGCACAGAATACTCGGGAACACAGAGACACAGGCCTGAGACAATTGCACAAGAGACAGACTGCAGACAGTTATAGAAGAAGAAGCCATCAGCAGACAGTTACAGAAGAGGCCGTCAGCAGACAGTTACAGAAGAGGCCGTCAGCAGACAGTTACAGAAGAGGCCGTCAGCAGACAGTTACAGAAGAGGCCGTCAGCAGACAGTTACAGAAGAGGCCGTCAGCAGACAGTTATAGAAGAGGCCGTCAGCAGACAGTTACAGAAGAGGCCGTCAGCAGACAGTTACAGAAGAGGCCGTCAGCAGACAGTTACAGAAGAGGCCGTCAGCAGACAGTTACAGAAGAGGCCGTCAGCAGACAGTTACAGAAGAGGCCGTCAGCAGACAGTTACATAAGAGGCCGTCAGCAGACAGTTACAGAAGAGGCCGTCAGCAGACAGCTATAGAAGAGGCCGTCAACAGACAGTTACAGAAGAGGCCGTCAACAGACAGTTACAGAAGAAGAGGCCGTCAGCAGACAGTTATAGAAGAGGCCGTCAGCAGACAGTTACAGAAGAGGCCGTCAGCAGACAGTTACAGAAGAGGCCGTCAGCAGACAGTTATAGAAGAGGCCGTCAGCAGACAGTTACAGAAGAGGCCGTCAGCAGACAGTTACAGAAGAGGCCGTCAGCAGACAGTTACAGAAGAGGCCGTCAGCAGACAGTTATAGAAGAGGCCGTCAACAGACAGTTACAGAAGAGGCCGTCAACAGACAGTTACAGAAGAAGAGGCCGTCAGCAGACAGTTATAGAAGAGGCCGTCAGCAGACAGTTACAGAAGAGGCCGTCAGCAGACAGTTACAGAAGAGGCCGTCAGCAGACAGTTATAGAAGAGGCCGTCAGCAGACAGTTACAGAAGAGGCCGTCAGCAGACAGTTACAGAAGAGGCCGTCAGCAGACAGTTACAGAAGAAGATGCCGTCAGCAGACAGTTACAGAAGAGGCCGTCAGCAGACAGTTACAGAAGAGGCCGTCAGCAGACAGTTACAGAAGAGGCCGTCAGCAGACAGTTAAAGAAGAAGCCGTCAGCAGACAGTTACAGAAGAGGCCGTCAGCAGACAGTTAAAGAAGAAGATGCCACCAGCAGACAGTTATAGAAGAGGCCGTCAGTAGACAGTTACATAAGAGGCCGTCAGCAGACAGTTGCAGAAGAGGCCGTCAGCAGACAGTTACAGAAGAGGCCGTCAGCAGACAGTTACAGAAGAGGCCGTCAGCAGACAGTTAAAGAAGAGCCCGTCAGCAGACAGTTAAAGAAGAGCCCGTCAGCAGACAGTTACAGAAGAGGCCGTCAGCAGACAGTTACAGAAGAGGCCGTCAGCAGACAGTTACAGAAGAGGCCGTCAGCAGACAGTTACAGAAGAGGCCGTCAGCAGACAGTTACAGAAGAGGCCGTCAGCAGACAGTTACATAAGAGGCCGTCAGCAGACAGTTACAGAAGAGCCCGTCAGCAGACAGTTACAGAAGAGGCCGTCAGCAGACAGTTACAGAAGAGGCCGTCAGCAGACAGTTACAGAAGAGGCCGTCAGCAGACAGTTACAGAAGAGCCCGTCAGCAGACAGTTACAGAAGAAGAGGCCGTCAGCAGACAGTTACAGAAGAGGCCGTCAGCAGACAGTTGCAGAAGAGGCCGCCAGCAGACAGTTATAGAAGAGGCTGTCAGCAGACAGTTACAGAAGAGGCCGTCAGCAGACAGTTACAGAAGAAGAGGCCGTCAGCAGACAGTTACAGAAGAGGCCGTCAGCAGACAGTTAAAGACAGTTACAGAAGAGAGTCTGGAGCACAGTCAGAGACAGACCTGGAGTCCGCGGTGGATGACGAAGTCGACGGCGTTGGGCGGCGCGGAGGAGACCCGCTTACCGATGTGGGTCAGCGTCTCCTCCTTCACACCCGTCCCCGACATCTTCAGCGGGTCCTTACCCTGCAGACAGATACAGAGAACACACACACAAATCAGTCAGTTATCTCGGACGATATACAGGCTTATCCCGCAGGATATACGGACTTATCCCGAGGATATACAGGCATATCCCGGAGGATATACAGGCTTATCCCGAGGATATACAGGCTTATCCCGGAGGATATACAGGCTTATCCCGAGGATATACAGGCTTATCCCGATGGTATACAGGCTTATCCCGAGGATATACAGGCTTATCCCGAGGATATACAGGCTTATCCCGAGGATATACAGGCTTATCCCGAGGATATACAGGCTTATCCCGAGGATATACAGGCTTATCCCGAGGATATACAGGCTTATCCCGGAGGATATACAGGCTTATCCCGAGGATATACAGGCTTATCCCGAGGATATACAGGCTTATCCCGGAGGATATACAGGCTTATCCCGAGGATATACAGGCTTATCCCGAGGATATACAGGCTTATCCCGAGGATATACAGGCTTATCCCGGAGGATATACAGGCTTATCCCGAGGATATACAGGCTTATCCCGAGGATATACAGGCTTATCCCGAGGATATACAGGCTTATCCCGAGGATATATAGGCTTATCCCGAGGATATACAGGCTTATCCCGAGGATATACAGGCTTATCCCGAGGATATACAGGCTTATCCCGAGGATATACAGGCTTATCCCGAGGATATACAGGCTTATCCCGAGGATATACAGGCTTATCCCGGAGGATATACAGGCTTATCCCGAGGATATACAGACTTATCCCGAGGATATACAGGCTTATCCCGAGGATATACAGGCTTATCCCGAGGATATACAGGCTTACCCCGAGGATATACAGGCTTATCCCGGAGGATATACAGGCTTATCCCGAGGATATACAGGCTTATCCCGAGGATATACAGGCTTATCCCGAGTATATACAGGCTTATCCCGAGGATATACAGGCTTATCCCGAGGATATACAGGCTTATCCCGAGGATATACGGACTTATCCCGAGGATATACAGGCTTATCCCGGAGGATATACAGGCTTATCCCGAGGATATACAGGCTTATCCCGAGGATATACAGGCTTATCCCGGAGGATATACAGGCTTATCCCGGAGGATATACAGGCTTATCCCGGAGGATATACAGGCTTATCCCGAGGATATACAGGCTTATCCCGGAGGATATACAGGCTTATCCCGAGGATATACAGGCTTATCCCGGAGGATATACAGGCTTATCCCGAGGATATACAGGCTTATCCCGAGGATATACAGGCTTATCCCGGAGGATATACAGGCTTATCCCGAGGATATACAGGCTTATCCCGAGGATATACAGGCTTATCCCGAGGATATACAGGCTTATCCCGAGGATATACAGGCTTATCCCGAGGATATACAGGCTTATCCCGAGGATATACAGGCTTATCCCGAGGATATACAGGCTTATCCCGGAGGATATACAGGCTTATCCCGAGGATATACAGGCTTACCCCGAGGATATACAGGCTTATCCCGAGGATATACAGGCTTATCCCGAGGATATACAGGCTTATCCCGAGGATATACAGGCTTATCCCGAGGATATACAGGCTTATCCCGAGGATATGCAGGCTTATCCCTAGGATATGCAGGCTTATCCCGAGGATATACAGGCTTATCCCGAGGATATACAGGCTTATCCCGAGGATATACAGGCTTATCCCGAGGATATACAGGCTTATCCCGAGGATATACAGGTTTATCCCGAGGATATACAGGCTTATCCCGAGGATATACAGGCTTATCCCGAGGATATACAGGCTTATCCCGAGGATATACAGGCTTATCCCGAGGATATACAGGCTTATCCCGAGGATATACAGACTTATCCCGAGGATATACAGGCTTATCCCGAGGATATACAGGCTTATCCCGGAGGATATACAGGCTTATCCCGAGGATATACAGGCTTATCCCGAGGATATACAGGCTTATCCCGAGGATATACAGGCTTATCCCGAGGATATACAGGCTTATCCCGAGGATATACAGGCTTATCCCGAGGATATACAGGCTTATCCCGAGGATATACAGGCTTATCCCGAGGATATACAGGCTTATCCCGAGGATATACAGACTTATCCCGAGGATATACAGGCTTATCCCGAGGATATACAGGCTTATCCCGAGGATATACAGGCTTATCCCGAGGATATACAGGCTTATCCCGAGGATATACAGACTTATCCCGAGGATATACAGGCTTATCCCGAGGATATACAGGCTTATCCCGAGGATATACAGGCTTATCCCGAGGATATACAGGCTTATCCCGAGGATATACAGGCTTATCCCGAGGATATACAGGCTTATCCCGAGGATATACAGGCTTATCCCGAGGATATACAGGCTTATCCCGAGGATATACAGGCTTATCCCGAGGATATACAGGCTTATCCCGAGGATATACAGGCTTATCCCGAGGATATACAGGCTTATCCCGAGGATATACAGGCTTATCCCGGAGGATATACAGACTTATCCCGAGGATATACAGGCTTATCCCGAGGATATACAGGCTTATCCCGAGGATATACAGGCTTATCCCGAGGATATACAGGCTTATCCCGAGGATATACAGGCTTATCCCGAGGATATACAGGCTTATCCCGGAGGATATACAGGCTTATCCCGAGGATATACAGGCTTACCCCGAGGATATACAGGCTTATCCCGAGGATATACAGGCTTATCCCGAGGATATACAGGCTTATCCCGAGGATATACAGGCTTATCCCGAGGATATACAGGCTTATCCCGAGGATATGCAGGCTTATCCCTAGGATATGCAGGCTTATCCCGAGGATATACAGGCTTATCCCGAGGATATACAGGCTTATCCCGAGGATATACAGGCTTATCCCGAGGATATACAGGCTTATCCCGAGGATATACAGGTTTATCCCGAGGATATACAGGCTTATCCCGAGGATATACAGGCTTATCCCGAGGATATACAGGCTTATCCCGAGGATATACAGGCTTATCCCGAGGATATACAGGCTTATCCCGAGGATATACAGACTTATCCCGAGGATATACAGGCTTATCCCGAGGATATACAGGCTTATCCCGGAGGATATACAGGCTTATCCCGAGGATATACAGGCTTATCCCGAGGATATACAGGCTTATCCCGAGGATATACAGGCTTATCCCGAGGATATACAGGCTTATCCCGAGGATATACAGGCTTATCCCGAGGATATACAGGCTTATCCCGAGGATATACAGGCTTATCCCGAGGATATACAGGCTTATCCCGAGGATATACAGACTTATCCCGAGGATATACAGGCTTATCCCGAGGATATACAGGCTTATCCCGAGGATATACAGGCTTATCCCGAGGATATACAGGCTTATCCCGAGGATATACAGACTTATCCCGAGGATATACAGGCTTATCCCGAGGATATACAGGCTTATCCCGAGGATATACAGGCTTATCCCGAGGATATACAGGCTTATCCCGAGGATATACAGGCTTATCCCGAGGATATACAGGCTTATCCCGAGGATATACAGGCTTATCCCGAGGATATACAGGCTTATCCCGAGGATATACAGGCTTATCCCGAGGATATACAGGCTTATCCCGAGGATATACAGGCTTATCCCGAGGATATACAGGCTTATCCCGAGGATATACAGGCTTATCCCGAGGATATACAGGCTTATCCCGAGGATATACAGGCTTATCCCGAGGATATACAGGCTTATCCCGAGGATATACAGGCTTATCCCGAGGATATACAGGCTTATCCCGAGGATATACAGGCTTATCCCGAGGATATACAGGCTTATCCCGAGGATATACAGGCTTATCCCGAGGATATACAGGCTTATCCCGAGGATATACAGGCTTATCCCGAGGATATACAGGCTTATCCCGAGGATATACAGGCTTATCCCGAGGATATACAGGCTTATCCCGAGGATATACAGGCTTATCCCGAGGATATACAGGCTTATCCCGAGGATATACAGGCTTATCCCGAGGATATACAGGCTTATCCCGAGGATATACAGGCTTATCCCGAGGATATACAGGCTTATCCCGGAGGATATACAGGCTTATCCCGAGGATATACAGGCTTATCCCGAGGATATACAGGCTTATCCCGAGGATATACAGGCTTATCCCGGAGGATATACAGGCTTATCCCGAGGATATACAGGCTTATCCCGAGGATATACAGGCTTATCCCGAGGATATACAGGCTTATCCCGAGGATATACAGGCTTATCCCGAGGATATACAGGCTTATCCCGAGGATATACAGGCTTATCCCGAGGATATACAGGCTTATCCCGAGGATATACAGGCTTATCCCGGAGGATATACAGGCTTATCCCGAGGATATACAGGCTTATCCCGAGGATATACAGGCTTATCCCGAGGATATACAGGCTTATCCCGGAGGATATACAGGCTTATCCCGAGGATATACAGGCTTATCCCGAGGATATACAGGCTTATCCCGAGGATATACAGGCTTATCCCGAGGATATACAGGCTTATCCCGAGGATATACAGGCTTATCCCGAGGATATACAGGCTTATCCCGAGGATATACAGGCTTATCCCGAGGATATACAGGCTTATCCCGAGGATATACAGACTTATCCCGAGGATATACAGGCTTATCCCGAGGATATACAGGCTTATCCCGAGGATATACAGGCTTATCCCGAGGATATACAAGCTTATCCCGAGGATATACAGGCTTATCCCGAGGATATACAGGCTTATCCCGGAGGATATACAGGCTCATCCCGAGGATATACAGGCTTATCCCGAGGATATACAGGCTTATCCCGAGGATATACAGGCTTATCCCGAGGATATACAGGCTTATCCCGAGGATATACGGACTTATCCCGATGATATACAGACTTATCCCGAGGATATACAGGCTTATCCCGAGGTTATACAGGCTTATCCCGGAGGATATACAGGCTTATCCCGAGGATATACAGGCTTATCCCGAGGATATACAGGCTTATCCCGAGGATATACAGGCTTATCCCGAGGATATACAGGCTTATCCCGAGGATATACAGGCTTATCCCGAGGATATACAGGCTTATCCCGAGGATATACAGGCTTATCCCGAGGATATACAGGCTTATCCCGAGGATATACAGGCTTATCCCGAGGATATACAGGCTTATCCCGAGGTTATACAGGCTTATCCCGGAGGATATACAGGCTTATCCCGAGGATATACAGGCTTATCCCGAGGATATACAGGCTTATCCCGAGGATATACGGACTTATCCCGAGGATATACAGGCTTACCCCGAGGATATACAGGCTTATCCCGAGGATATACAGGCTTATCCCGAGGTTATACAGGCTTATCCCGGAGGATATACAGGCTTATCCCGAGGATATACAGGCTTATCCCGAGGATATACAGGCTTATCCCGAGGTTATACAGGCTTATCCCGGAGGATATACAGGCTTATCCCGAGGATATACAGGCTTATCCCGAGGATATACAGGCTTATCCCGAGGTTATACAGGCTTATCCCGGAGGATATACAGGCTTACCCCGAGGATATACAGGCTTATCCCGAGGATATACAGGCTTATCCCGAGGATATACAGGCTTATCCCGGAGGATATACAGGCTTACCCCGAGGATATACAGGCTTATCCCGAGGATATACAGGCTTATCCCGAGGTTATACAGGCTTATCCCGGAGGATATACAGGCTTATCCCGAGGATATACAGGCTTATCCCGAGGATATACAGGCTTATCCCGAGGTTATACAGGCTTATCCCGGAGGATATACAGGCTTATCCCGAGGATATACAGGCTTATCCCGAGGATATACAGGCTTATCCCGAGGTTATACAGGCTTATCCCGGAGGATATACAGGCTTACCCCGAGGATATACAGGCTTATCCCGAGGTTATACAGGCTTATCCCGGAGGTTATACAGGCTTATCCCGGAGGATATACAGGCTTACCCCGAGGATATACAGGCTTATCCCGAGGATATACAGGCTTATCCCGAGGTTATACAGGCTTATTCCGAGGATATACAGGCTTATCCCGAGGATATACAGACTTATCCCGAGGATATGCAGGCTTATCCCGAGGATATACAGGCTTATCCCGAGGATATACAGGCTTATCCCGGAGGATATACAGGCTTATCCCGAGTATATACAGGCTTATCCCGAGGATATACAGACTTATCCCGAGGATATACAGGCTTAACCCGAGGATATACAGGCTTATCCCGAGGATATACAGACTTATCCCGAGGATATACAGGCTTATCCCGAGGATATACAGGCTTATCCCGGAGGATATACAGGCTTATCCCGAGGATATACAGGCGATGCCGATGATGGAGGTTGAGGCGTACCGACTCCTCAGGTAATTTGACCCCCATGGGGATGAGAAACATAATGAATATCACACACCTTCACAGGCAGGACAGACGGCTCCTTACTTTGAGGATAGATAGAAACATACGAATACCATCTTATCCTGAGGTTGCAGATACACATACAAATATTGGACGACTTAATCCCGGCACTGCCTAGTTTGCTAAGATCAGACAAGTAAGTAAACCGGGGATTAGTCTCTGGTATCAAGAACGTTTAATAGCGCTTCGATACAAGTCACGAAAAGGTGGCAATGGGCTCGAAAAGTTTCCTGTAGTGAGAATCGAACCGGCGACCTCTGGCTGCCACTGACCTCGAAGAAGCCCGACCAGGGCGAGTCGATCCAGTGTTTGTTGTAGATCTGTGTCTCCTTCTTGGAAGCTTCCAGAGCCTCCTCGCAGATCTTCTCATACCGGTCAACGACGTCCTGAAATATACAGGACACACGGACGTTAATCATGAGCGGCGATACCTCGCAGACAATCATCAGAGACAAATACTTCAGCAGACTTTCAGAAGACACAGCTACCATACAACGCAATACGCCAATCAAATCATGGCACCAGCCACACACAGCCACCAGCCGACAGGTGAGGGCTGAACAGGGGAGCCGCAGGCACCGCTCCGGCACCGCTCCGGCACCACAGGCACCGCTCCGGTACCGCAGGCACAGCTCCGGCACCGCAGGCACAGCAGGCCCCGCTCCGGCACCGCTCCAGCACCGCTCCGGCACCGCTCCGGCACCGCTCCGGCACCGCTCCGGCACCGCAGGCACAGCAGGCCCCGCTCCGGCACCGCTCCAGCACCGCTCCAGCACCGCTCCAGCACCGCTCCGGCACCGAAGGCAGGCACCGAAGGCAGGCACCGAAGGCAGGCACCGCAGGCACAGCCACCAGAAGCACCGGCAGTAGTGAGCGTCCAAAGGTCAGCAGAAGCAGCGCACAGCCGGTCCCTCTCCGCAGTGTTCAGTGGTCAGTGTTCAGTGTTCAGTTAAGAGCAGAGCAGCATATACAGGGCCCCTGCTCTGTCACCTGTATAGTGTTCACGCAGGAGCGACGGCAGACACACACACTCTCATCCGAAACCGACTTAATCAATATATACACAAACAGACCTCCATACGCGCACGCGCACGCGCACGCGCACGCGCACGCGCACGCGCACGCGCACGCGCACGCGCACGCGCACGCGCACGCGCACGCGCACGCACACATAAAGCGACATTGACTTCAGCACACGGCTGGTTTGGGACATTGACTTCGGCAGACGGCTGGTTTGGCGACATTGACTTCAGCAGACGGCTGGTTTGGCGACATTGACTGGGTGGGAAAAGCGACACCACAACACGCCACCCCACCACACTGTACAGCGTACGGTGTACGGTACAGTACAGCGTACAGCACTGTACAGCGTACGGTGTACGGTACAGTACAGCGTACAGCACTGTACAGCGTACGGTGTACGGTACAGTACAGCGTACAGCACTGTACAGCGTACGGTGTACTGTACAGTACAGCGTACAGCACTGTACAGCGTACGGTGTACTGTACAGTACAGCGTACAGCACTGTACAGCGTACGGTGTACGGTACAGTACAGCGTACAGCACTGTACAGCGTACGATGAACGGTACAGTACAGCGTACAGCACTGTACAGCGTACGGTGTACGGTACAGTACAGCGTACAGCACTGTACAGCGTACGGTGTACGGCCACCCCCAACAATACAGAGAGAGCAGACACAGGGCTGCTGGCTTCAACAACACGGCTGCATTGTAACCTTGGTCAACAACCAATCAGGAGCGAAGCTGCTCCAACGTCCGGATTGTTAGCCAATTAGAAGCAAGACTGTCATATACATTGTGTAATACATTTAGTCCGAATGGTTTGATGGGATGGATTTCCGAGATCAGGACCCACGCTAAGCTAAGCTTGTTGTGCAGGCCCTGACCCCACCACAACTCCAGTCGCCGGCAGAATTTAGAGACGAAAGTTAAACGTCCCCTAACGACTGAGGACGGTCCGCCCAGCTCGTTGGCTTCACCTGACCTTGAACGCGGCCGCTGCCACCTGCCGCAGGTCATCCCCACCAGGAGAAAATAGCGAGCGCAGAAGTGGCTCGAACCCACCTGGCCAGGGTGGGGCAGATCCAGTGTCCTAGCAATGCGAAATTTTGTTGGAAAATGACACCCTATGGATACTACTTTTCTACTCTTTTTCTCGAGTTGTACTCTGAATTTTCCACTGCTTATTTTAACATGTATTGGATAATTGGAACCCTGATACTGATTTATGAATATAATGATGGGACAGCCTGTGGAGGGACAGACAGGTAAGAATTAAAATAGGTAATAACTAATTCTGTTAGCAGGTAATCAGGAATTGATCATCCCGAGTACATTTATGTTTTTTGGTTGAATTTTCAACTCTTTATGCCTATTTTTAGCCATAATTTTCCACTCCGCACCCCAGCTCCAAAGCAATCCTAGGACCCTGGTCAGATCTGTAGTCCAGCGCTCTCCCGACTGAGCTACACGGGCGGACGAAACCAGAACGGGACAACATCTTGTTTTTAATTACATTCAGTTCCACTCGGCATTGGTTCCTCATTTTCCTTTGATTCTATTCCATTCAATTGAATTACTACGAATTCGAATTGTCTCCCATTCCAATCAATGCCATTTCGCGGCAGAAGTCTGTACACATTATCCCGTTCCATTCCGTACCATAACAAGCATAGATAAAAGTGTCCTGTTCTATTCAGTATTCGGATTCCGTTTACTATTGCATTCCATTCTGGTCTCAACTTCCACACCCTGTTCGGCAACCAATCAGATGTAACACTACCTGCCACGCCCTAGGCAATAGCCAATCAGAGACCAGGTTACCTGCCACGCCCTAGGCAATAGCCAATCAGAGACCGGGTTACCTGCCACGCCCTAGGCAATAGCCAATCAGAGGCCAGGTTGCCAGCCACGCTCTGAATAGTAGATAGTAGAATATAAAAAAAGGAAAAATTAGACAAAAAGTAGCCAATCAGAGACGAGTCTGCCTGCCACGCCGT
Organism: Chirona hameri; assembly: GCA_036785665.1. Lineage (NCBI taxonomy): Eukaryota > Metazoa > Arthropoda > Thecostraca > Balanomorpha > Balanidae > Chirona > Chirona hameri. Next base: position 30,230 of record JAXIVJ010006109.1, on the reverse strand, counting down.
GTTCAGCAGCCAATCAGAGGAGAGTATACAGTGAATATCAGCCAATAAGCGACGAGCCTGCCTGCCACGACGCCGTGTTCAGCAGCCAATCAGAGGAGAGTGTACAGTGAATAGCAGCCAATAAGCGACGAGTATGCCTGCCACACCGTGTTCAGCAGCCAATCAGAGGAGAGTATACAGTGAATAGCAGCCAATAAGCGGCGAGTCTGCCTGCCACGCCGTGTTCAGCAGCCAATCAGAGGAGAGTGTACAGTGAACAGCAGCCAATCAGAGAAGAGTATACAGAGGAGTACCGTCGGACGTTAATAAAGCGTGACCGCCGACCATAAGCCCCATAGCATCACCACCCTGTCTTACTGGGACTCGATCGACGTGAGTGGCAGCTTACCCGCTGGAAAACGGACGGGCGTCAGCACCGAACACCGGACACTGAACAGAGGTTAGCAGCGCATGCAAAATACGACAGCAGAAGATCCAATGGATTCAATCAACTCGATCCATCTGCGATCCAACCAACTTCGATCCAGATGCAAAATGAAGAACAATGTCAACAACGAAACATGCATTCCAATAAAATATTTAACAATTGCTTGACGTCTACACAAAATTCTGCACGGTTGCAAAAACACCAAGCATTGTCGCACAAATATATAACTATGGAAAAGAAACACGATAATTATATCAACTACTCAACAAAGAGCGTAAGAAGTTTGCGACATAACACACACTAACAAAAACAATCCTGCAGCCAGATGCCTACTGACCTGTACCCACGACCATGACGATGACCCTGGCCATAACCGAGCCATTAACCTTGACCTTGAACCGGTGACTAACCTCGACCTCCTCTGCGTTGACATGACATTAACTTCGACCTTGAACCGGTGACTAACCTTGACCTCCTCGGCGTTGACGGTACCCTCGTCGATGAGTTTCTGCGCGTACTTTTCGGTGATGTTCGGCATGCTCTTGATCTTGTTGTACATGAACGGGTGAGTGAACATTGGCTCGTCGATCTCGTTGTGGCCGTTGCGACGGTAGGAGACCTGGGCGGCGGAAAGGCACGTGAGTAACGCACGTGGAGCTGAAGAGAACGTGGATAAATCACGTGGAGCAGAACAACACGTGGACATCGCACGTGAAACAGAACAGCACACGTAAACAAAAACGATTTATCAGAGACCAGATCGCCAAATGTCGCAAATGCGCAGATGCGCAGATGCGCAAAAGTCACGTTAGGGAACGTTCATACCATGAGATCTGGAGGTCCCATGGCATGAACTCGTCGTTTTTCTGGGTTATTAGCTGATGTCCACGGAAAATGAATTGTCATATGGTACACAAATATTGATTCTTCAATACCTTACCCTTACTGCATATGAGTTAAATATAGGACCGGCAAAAAGTAAATTATTAAAAAAATAATTTGGATTCCTGGGCAGTCATGAGTGGAATATTGTATAAATGTGTACAGTTTCGTTGGACAGAACTGTTGGCACGATTACCTGCCTACCTTTACATTGTCTGTACCTTTCCACCTACCGTTCGAAAGCTCGTCAAAAATCATTTTGAAACTACAGTCATGTTTTGGCTTGGGTCAATATTGAGGTCACCAGAGGTCATCAAAGGTCAGATTTTCCAGTTTTAGGACTTCGCTTCGAAAACCCCAAAATATCTCGGGAACTATTATGACATCCAGGAACAAACGGAAAAAGCAATATAAACCTCTTGGACAATGCAATCGCTAAGGTGTCCTCATTTTAGCTGAGGTCAACAGTTTAGGCTCCAGAGGTCATCAAAGGTCAAAAAGGCTATTTTTGGCAAAACTATTTTTTCTTCTCACAAACAACGTTTTACTTAATAAAGATTATGCAATAATTTTGACGCCATCATATTCTTCTCGTCAAGGCGCTTTGAATCATATCCAAGTTGACCAGGTTAGGTCAACTTAAAAATTTGACATCAGGCCAAGGTCAAGTGGTGATCCAAGTAGGTAATGTTGCATGTTGGGAGACGTGCCTCGACAAGACAAACACATTGGTACCGGTTTCACTTCCCTATCTTCATTCTGTCGAGTTATTGACACAAAAGTATTGATGACCTGGGATGACCTCATGTGACCTTGCAAGGGCCCCTGAGCAAAATATTTGCCAGAAACATCAAGAAGGTCCAGAGCAACACACCAGACTATAAAAAGTAGGCCCGATCTGATGTGTGACCTCTAAAATCTAAATGGAAAGCATGTGCCCAGTATTTGCCGTTGCCAGCAATAATTTGCAAATGCAATGCAATTTGGCGGACAACCATGCAACGCTACAGGAAGATGAATGTTAGCATTTGATTCCCGGCACATTTTCCTATATAGAACGGGGGTACGTTTGTTGAAAAATTGTGCGTTGTACATTCAATAACCACAAATGGTCAAGGGAGTAGGCGTTTTCCGACATTTGTAACGTTAAATATGACCAATATTTATTTATATAATACAAAAAGGCGGACAAACCGCAACAGTTACAAAGTACCGGAATTGGTTAGCTTATGCCTGAACAATGGTATTATCTGGCATGTGGGTACGTTTGTCACATTTCCTGAAGATTACGTTGTAACCATAATTATATTACGAATTTAGCTTGTTTTCCCTACGGCGGCCTTACGCTTCCAGCCACCCGGGAGCGGCAAATGAGCGGCTCGGTCCGTAACGTGCCGCCCCGGGAGCGGCGAATGAGCGGCTCGGTACGTAACGAATGTTATGACATGATAAACCGTTGCCATAATCTTATGAGACTACCACGCGCGATACATTTCCAGCAATTCAACTGTTTCGAAATCAAAGAGATACCAAGTTATAAAGCAATTTAGCAGGCAGGTTCACGGTTCTATTCACATAGCAATTGCCAGGTCCAATGCCTGTGCCCTGTTACATCATCACATATGTACCATCACACTTCGCACATACTCAATATCTTCCCGTTAAAAACTCCACAGAAACGTCATCCGCCAAAGCGGCACAAACCCTCTCAACACAAAACTATGATACTGATCTCATGACGCGATGACGGTAGAGGTCATATTTCCACTCACGATGTCGATGACGACGTCCTTATGGAAGGTGTTCCTCCACTCGGCGGCGATCTGGCACACGTGCATCACGGCCTCGGGGTCGTCTCCGTTAACGTGGAAGATGGGAGCGTTCACCACCCGGGCCACGTCCGTACAGTAGGGCGACGAGCGCGTCAGCCGGGGGTCGGTGGTGAAGCCGATCTGGGGGGAGGGAGGGGGGCAGAGGTCAGCAGCCGATCTGTGGGAGAGGCCGGGGAGGAGACTAAGATAGAGGTCAGAGTTGGGGCAGGGCAGGGCAGGGCAGGGCAGGGCAGGGCAGGGCAGGGCAGGGCAGGGCAGGGCAGGGCAGGGCAGGGCAGGGCAGGGCAGGGCAGGGCAGGGCAGGGCAGGGCAGGGCAGGGCAGGGCAGGGCAGGGCAGGGCAGGGCAGGGCAGGGCAGGGCAGGGCAGGGCAGGGCAGGGCAGGGCAGGGCAGGGCAGGGCAGGGCAGGGCAGGGCAGGGCAGGGCAGGGCAGGGCAGGGCAGGGCAGGGCAGGGATTGTGGGTACTGGGCACTGGATACACACAAGTTCCATTTGAACGGGGAGCCAAAACATGTGAACCCGACTCACCGCATCGCAACCACACACCAGCTGATCAATTCACCACACAAACCACACACCAGCTGATCAATTCACCACACAAACCACACACCAGCTGATCAATTCTCCACACACACCACACACCAGCTGATCAATTCTCCACACAAACCACACACCAGCTGATCAATTCTCCACACAAACCACACACCAGCTGATCAATTCTCCACACACACCACACACCAGCTGATCAATTCTTCACACACACCACACACCAGCTGATCAATTCACCACACAAACCACACACCAGCTGATCAATTCTCCACACACACCACACACCAGCTGATCAATTCTCCACACACACCACACACCAGCTGATCAATTCTCCACACACCCCACACACCAGCTGATCAATTCACCACACAAACCACACACCAGCTGATCAATTCGCCACACAAACCACACACCAGCTGATCAATTCACCACACACACCACACACCAGATGATCAATTCACCACACAAACCACACACCAGATGATCAATTCACCACACACACCACACACTAGCTGATCAATTCACCACACAAACCACACACCAGCTGATCAATTCACCACACAAACCACACACCAGCTGATCAATTCTCCACACAAACCACACACCAGCTGATCAATTCACCACACAAACCACACACCAGCTGATCAATTATCCACACACACCACACACCAGCTGATCAATTCTCCACACAAACCACACACCAGATGATCAATTCACCACACAAACCACACACCAGCTGATCAATTATCCATACACACCACACACCAGCTGATCAATTCACCACACACACCACACACCAGCTGATCAATTCTCCACACACACCACACACCAGCTGATCAATTCGCCACACAAACAATCAGCTCTGTCGCGCCTATGTGAGTGTCAATCTTCCTTTCGAAAGCCGCATCAGCATCTCAGTTCTTAGTCCGCCATAAGACAGGGCCAGGGCCAGGGCCAGGGCCAGGGTCAGGGTCAGGGTCAGGGTCAGGGTCAGGGTCAGGGTCAGGGTCAGGGTCAGGGTCAGGGTCAGGGTCAGGTACGAGTGAGTAGCCTCACCTGGTTGTTGACCACGATGTGGATGGTGCCGTGGGTGGTGTAGGCCGGCAGATCGGACAGATGGAACGTCTCGTACACGACGCCCTGTCCGGAGAAGGCGGCGTCGCCGTGCAGAAGGATCGACATCGCCTGACGAACAAACAAACACGCATACAGCGTAAATTACAACCCTATGTGACGTAGGTTAGCACAGCGACATGTATGGGGACGCCCTGATCATTTCGCTTTCCCTCGACATTCTGATCCTTTATCCTTGTCCTCGACATTCGGATCCTGTATCCTGGTCCTCGACATTCTGATCCTGTATCCTGGTCCTCGACATTCGGATCCTTTATCCTTGTCCTTGACATTCGGATCCTTTATCCTTGTCCTCGACATTCGGATCCTTTATCCTTGTCCTCGACATTCGGATCCTTTATCCTTGTCCTCGACATTCGGATCCTTTATCCTTGTCCTCCAGCATTATTCCACCAGTCAACGCATTTACTCCGACCCAGACGCCCCAACGGCGGCCGTTTTTTTATCCTGCTTCACAATCTCTGCTTTGCATGGATTCATCTGTCAAAATATCTGCCTTGATTTACGAACGATGCAGACACCACCTGCCCACTAATTACTGTCCCAGTATCCCACCTATTCTCATCCTCAGATGTCGTTCCTCCCGTCTCTGTCCTCTCCTCCCTCTCCCCCCTCCACTGACCTTGTTTCCGTCCGAGTCGCCGCGGTAGAATTGCTCCGCTCTGACCTTCCCCTGCACCACAGGGTCGACAGCCTCTAGGTGACTGGGGTTCGCCACGATCGCCAGACGCACGTTCTTGTTAGTCAGACGGTTCAGACGCTCGATGTAGGTGCCCAGGTGGTATTTGACGTCACCGGAGCCCTGGAATGACGTCATACACAGTCACCGGAGCCCCGGAATGATGTCATACACAGTCACCGGAGCCCCGGAATGACGTCATACACAGTCACCGGAGCCCCAGAATGACGTCACACACAGTCACCGGAGCCCTGTAATGACGTCATACAGTCAACGGAGCCCCGGAATGACGTCACACACAGTCAACGGAGCCCTGTAATGACGTCATACACAGTCACCGGAGCCCTGTAATGACGTCATACACACGGTGTAGACGCTCGGTGTAGGTGCCCAGGTGGTATTTGACGTCACCGGAGCCCTGGAATGACGTCATACACAGTCACCGGAGCCCTGGAATGATGTCATACAGTCACCGGAGCCCCGGAATGACGTCATACACAGTCACCGGAGCCCCGGAATGACGTCACACACAGTCAACGGAGCCCTGTAATGACGTCATACACAGTCACCGGAGCCCTGTAATGACGTCATACACAGTCACCGGAGCCCCGGAATGACGTCACACACAGTCACCGGAGCCCTGTAATGACGTCATACACACGGTGTAGACGCTCGGTGTAGGTGCGGTATTGAGATTATCAGAGTAAGGAATAAAATCCACGATTTTGTTGCGTGTTGTTTAGTGCAAAGTGAACTTTGCTAACGGTTTATTCACATGAAATTTCCAATAAACATCTGAACACAAAACCATACACCTGCCCATTTGACATATTCCACATGTGTATAAGCACATTGTATGTAGACGGGTGTATCCCAAGGCAAAACTGAACTTGTAGTAACGCATTTTGATCACGGCAGCCGGTAAAACTTCTCACGGAGGACACCGCGAGTCCCAGCATCACAAATTACCGACAGACTGGTCGGCAGGTTCGCCTCTCTCTCTCGAGTCAGCATCCCATACCCCCCCCCCCCCCCCTCTGTCGGGGGGGCTGCGCAGTATCTCACCTCGTCGGCGACCTCGAGCGCGGCGAACTGGGCGAAGATCTGCTCCAGCGGCTTGCGGCAGACGTTGGCCAGCACGTTCAGCCGGCCGCGGTGAGGCATGCCTGCAGGAAATGGCCGGCGTCAGACGCGGACGGAGCTGGGTGTTGGCGTAACACGGGACCGGGATGACCGGAGCGCTGGAGGACATGAGGCAGTAGGCGCTGGCCACTGCTTGTGGTGAGAGACAGGGAAGCTGAGCCGGACCAGGTGTCGGGCCGTCTTACTGGGGTAGTCTAACACTGGCGGCAGCGACTGATCCAGGCATGGCGCTCGGTCCAATAGCCAAAGATGTATCCGTTTCCAACGATAATTCCCGATGTGATAACTTAATTCAATATATTAACCGTAACTCCGTCATGTAATGCCATTTGGAAACACATTTTCTGTTAAAAAAAATCACCTGGTCATTGTTTTAAATCTGGCAGGGGAAAAACGCAAAATATAGGTGTAACACTATAAACCACGCCATAGACGCCACATCGTCCATACTCTGAATGATATAGATTGGTGTGATCATAAACATGGCAATATGACAAATGATCATACCAATCTATATTAATGTCATCATTACAGCAACTATAACCATCTAATGCATACAAATACTCTGAATAAACCGATACGCCATACTCGACTAGCCATATTCTGAATCCGGTCCCCAGACTAACAGTTCCGAAAACTGTCAAGATCTACGCACCCATAACAAAGGACTCGACGCCCATGGCGGAGCTGATGTCGATGATGTGTTTCATGGCCGGGATCAGCACCTCGCCACCCTCCAGTCCGAACCGCTTCTCCGAGGAGAACTTCCGGGCCAGGAATGACTCCAGGCTGAGAAGGGGGGGGGGAGATAGGTTAGACACTAGACAGTGGACGGACAGGGCCGACTCCCATCCAACGCGGCAGCAGACACTTGTTGTTGAACACTTTTTGTAAGTTCAAATTCATCTATTAAAACAAGACACTTCTTGTAGGGAGATGACTTGAGAAGGGACCATTTCTGGACTCCATGTTCATGTCTAATCTGTCTCATTCCATCCCAGCCACCGCTCGTGTCGGACCCCTCCCCTCTTCCCCCTCTATACCCCTCCCCGCCCGCCCGCCCGCCCGCCCGCCCGCCCGCCC
>JAXIVJ010006109.1:0-17500 GCA_036785665.1 Chirona hameri | reverse complement strand
AACGGGTCACAACGGGTCCAGCCAAACGACCAGGAGATCTGGAATCTGATGGGAGGGACAGGACAGAAACCTGGTCATATTGGGCTTACAGCTGGTCCAGCCGGGACACCAGGTGACCTCGAATCTGACACGGGTGGTTCGAGACGTGGTCATAGCAGATTGCTACCGAGTTACAGCCGGTCATATAAAGTCACAGCGGGTCGCACAGGGTCAACGAGCGTTACACACTTGCTTCTGTCAATGTTGTTTGGTGTACTCCTGCGACTTGCCAGCAATCAAATCGTCCCACACAGCCCTCTCGCTTCATCCCATCCCCCACCAGCCTCCATTCCCTCTTCCCATCCTCTCATGATCTCCCACCCACCCCCTCTCACCTGGTAACTCCTGATGACGCCCACCACGCTCACCTGGTAGCTCCTGATGACGCCCACCCCTCTCACCTGACAGCTCCTGATGACGCCCACCCCTCTCACCTGGTAACTCCTGATGACGCCCACCACGCTCACCTGGTAGCTCCTGATGACCCCTCTCACCTGGTAACTCCTGATGACGCCCACCCCCTCTCACCTGGTAACTCCTGATGACGCCCACCCCCTCTCACCTGGTAGCTCCTGATGACCCCTCTCACCTGGTAACTCCTGATGACGCCCACCCCTCTCACCTGGCAGCTCCTGATGACCCCTCTCACCTGGTAACTCCTGATGACGCCCACCCCCTCTCACCTGGTAGCTCCTGATGACCCCTCTCACCTGGTAACTCCTGATGACGCCCACCCCTCTCACCTGGCAGCTCCTGATGACACCTCTCACCTGGTAACTCCTGATGACGCCCACCCCCTCTCACCTGGTAACTCCTGATGACGCCCACGACGCTCAGATGATCGGAGATGGTGTTCTCGCTCGCCGCCATGCCGGGCACTCCAAAGGCGCGACCGGTGGCCTGGCCCACCAGGGATGACACGGGCATGGCGTTTGTAGATGGCGCTGCGAGCGAGGGCGGCGCGACATAGGCGGCGCCAGGAGCGGCGCCCAAGGAGGTGCGCGAGAAGTAGGCGTCCCAGGACTGAGAATGCAGAGGAGGAATGGGTTACAATCGGGTCATGTTGGCTACACTAGATTGATGGTGGCATTCAGGTAAAACAGTTCCGAAGTCATTAAAGAGATAACGGCAAAACTCTCCGATCAACCAGCGACATGGTGGAAGGCTTGGCCAATGGTCATTGACTCATTACAGGTCCATTGACTCATTACAGGTATATGTGATCTGTGACCATAAGGCCAAACTAGTGTATACACGGGTTCCTCCTTTACTAATAATTTATCATTTTTCATCACAAGACCTGTGCTTTGGTTTTTGACCCGAACATTCTGCTTCCAGATATACTTCGAGTTAACATACATACATCAAAGGCCAATGTAAAACCAGTTCAGCACACTCTAGCCCGGTCCCCACCACACCCGTCAGTGCCGGCCCGGGCCTGTTTACGCCCGCCCGAGCCCCTCTGGACCCCTTCGGTCCCGATTAAACTGCCTCCGGCGACCCCCCAGGTAGACATTCCTGACGGGTGCCGTTAGGACCGGGGACCGTTGGGGCGGCAAAGAGACGTATACTAAGTGTAGATAATACACAGCTAAGCACCGGCTCTTTTTTCACCACAAGTGTTCCCAAAGGCACGGAGAAAGTACTGCGCGGGTAATAAGCGCGGGTAATAACTGCGCGGGTAATAAGCCGATACGAAGCACAGGCAAAGGTAAACTTTAGGTCTCAAAGGGGAGACCCAAAATTAGTGATCAATCAATAATATGCATATGGTACGTTTGCTTGCCAGTTTTGCACATCTAATTAAATGGTAATGATCATTGTCATGTATTGAACTCACTTTAGAATCAAAGAAAAGTTAGGATAAAAGCGCAGTAGGGTCAGATCAATGTCAGGTCACGGAAGATAAACAAGGATGATGACATGAAATCGGGCCTCGTGACACAAGGTTGTTTCTGGATCAGTTTTGCCTCGCAAATATTTCGCTCAAAACTTTACATTTTTAAAAGAATTATCGATTTTCGGACAAAGGACAGCTCATGCACCTTCGCAGACAACTTTATTAATTTAATTAACGCCAGTGTACCCATCCGCAGTATACGCCCGTGCCTGACGGTCGCTTTCCGGCGGACGCAAACAGCTGACCCGAGCAGCTCCCAACAGCGTTCACCGGACCCACCCGGCCAGTTTAGGCGAACATCAGAAATATATATATATATATATATATATATATATATATATATATATATATATATATATATATATATATATATATATATATATATATATATATATATATATATATATATATATATATATATATATATATATATATATATATATATATATATATATATATATATATATATATATATATATATATATATATATATATATATATATATATATATATATATATATATATATATATCAGAGACGCTTCACTTCCCAGACACACTCAGTTGCAACACTTGTGTGTTAAGATGTCTGGGTTAAGAACCACCCAACGTAAATAAACATCGCGGCAATGTTCACATTTGCAACCCGCAAAAAAATGACACGTCACCACCTCCCTCTGACGTCATTTGGCCCGAGTCTCGCGGCCGGCAGCTGACGGCGAAGGCCGGCCGGCTGGCGGGCTGCCATATGCGCTGTCATATCGACAACAGGCACGTGATCGGCGGCGCAGCACTGGCCGCTGCCAACGGCCGGGAGCCGGGAGCCGGGAGGGGTGTAGAAACGGGTGCCACCGGGGACAAAGACGCCATATAACGACGAGGGATCATAATTGAAGTGTCGAGTGTGTCGTGCGGTACCCAAACACACGTTTTATTGGTTTCGCCCAAGTTTGGTCTCAGGAACGTGCAGGTACAAGGGTTGACCAATAGGAGATTCCAGATACAATTGGATGTTGTGTTGAATGTGCAAACACGAGTTGAACGAGACGTTAATGCTGATGCAGATGCAGTAGTAGGATATTGTTCATCAGTGACGGCAATGGTGTCGACAAGTGAACCATTACACGGTGGCAAACCGCAACATGACGCTGAATACGCAAATAACCGATGATAAACCAACTACTGCAGTAAGCATGTTTATCAGAAAATTGACAATCATCCTCGTCAGTGCACAAGACTGCAGTGACCGCGACATATATCCCAACCAGAGACGTATATAAACAGCTTTCCATTTCCTGCCGACCATATCCCGTTACTACACGGCCTAACTGTCAGGGTCATGAGCCGGTTTGGCCATCGGGCATCACGTGTCTCCGTATACGGCTGGTCAGTGGTCATATACCCGACACAGACCAGAATACAGGACACGTGCACTGGCCTGTCTCTAGCCTAATCTGGCCAGATCATTCATGGTTGCCAGCGGGGTTGACCATCCCGGATCTCCATATACGGCTCGCCATACATATGCCACACAGCTCGGCATACAGCACCAGTGCCCTATCATTGGTACATTTGGGTGGAAAATGACACCCTATGGATACTATTTTCCACTTTTTTCCTGAGTTTTACTGTGAATTTTCCACTCCTTATTTTAAAATGTATTGGATAATTAGAAACCTGATACTGATTTATGGATGTAATGAAAGGGACAGCCTGTGAATGGAAAGACGGGACAGCCTGTGGATGGAAAGACGGGTAAGAATTGGCATAGGTAATAACTCGTTTTGGTGAGCATGTAATTGGGTGATAAAGCCTGGTACATATGCTTTTTGGTTGCATTTTCCACTCTTTGTACTTATTTTTAGTCAGAATTTTATATTCAGCACCCCAGCTCCAAAGCAATTCTAGGAGCCTGTACAGGCCACATGCAATGGTCTGGCTCCAGCCTAATCTTGCCAGGGTGCGGCTTGGCTCCTAACGCCCCATTTGCCTTTCATGAAGGCCAGTGTCAGATATCCCACCATACCGGAGCTAGTGATGAATACGAGCGGTGCCGAGGCACGTGACTGCACCAGTGTCGCCCGTCTATCCACGAGTGCAATTTCCCTTTCAGTCGGTGGGCCCATTGCCGCACCAGTTTTGTGTTTTGTCCAACCGACTTTGTGCTTCGCTCCACCAGCTTTGACTATTATGCTGTACCTACGCTACTCTACTTATGCTATACTTATGCTAAAAATTGTATTTTCCTGCTGCGAAACAACAGAATAATGAGGATTATGGTGCTCACGAAACCACCAGCTAACTCAACCATTTTGGAAAAGTCCCAGCCATGCTTCAATATGTCGGAACGGAGACGTCCGATCGGCCACCCCATCTCACCGACTCAGCAATACACGGCATGGTAATACTATGTCGGAACTGAGACGTCCGATCGGCCACCCCATCTCACCGACTCAGCAATACACGGCATGGTAATACTATGTCGGAACTGAGACGTCCGATCGGCCACCCCATCTCACCGACTCAGCAATACACGGCATGGTAATACTATGTCGGAACTGAGACGTCCGATCGGCCACCCCATCTCACCGACTCAGCAATACACGGCATGGTAATACTATGTCGGAACTGAGACGTCCGATCGGCCACCCCATCTCACCGACTCAGCAATACACGGCATGGTAATACTATGTCGGAACTGAGACGTCCGATCGGCCACCCCATCTCACCGACTCAGCAATACACGGCATGGTAATACTATGTCGGAACTGAGACGTCCGATCGGCCACCCCATCTCACCGACTCAGCAATACACGGCATGGTAATACTATGTCGGAACTGAGACGTCCGATCGGCCACCCCATCTCACCGACTCAGCAATACACGGCATGGTAATACTATGTCGGAACTGAGACGTCCGATCGGCCACCCCATCTCACCGACTCAGCAATACACGGCATGGTAATACTATGTCGGAACTGAGACGTCCGATCGGCCACCCCATCTCACCGACTCAGCAATACACGGCATGGTAATACTATGTCGGAACTGAGACGTCCGATCGGCCAACCCATCTCACCGACTCAGCAATACACGGCATGGTAATACTATGTCGGAACTGAGACGTCCGATCGGCCACCCCATCTCACCGACTCAGCAATACACGGCATGGTAATACTATGTCGGAACTGAGACGTCCGATCGGCCAACCCATCTCACCGACTCAGCAATACACGGCATGGTAATACTATGTCGGAACTGAGACGTCCGATCGGCCACCCCATCTCACCGACTCAGCAATACACGGCATGGTAATACTATGTCGGAACTGAGACGTCCGATCGGCCACCCCATCTCACCGACTCAGCAATACACGGCATGGTAATACTATGTCGGAACTGAGACGTCCGATCGGCCACCCCATCTCACCGACTCAGCAATACACGGCATGGTAATACTATGTCGGAACTGAGACGTCCGATCGGCCACCCCATCTCACCGACTCAGCAATACACGGCATGGTAATACTATGTCGGAACTGAGACGTCCGATCGGCCACCCCATCTTACCGACTCAGCAATACACGGCATGGTAATACTATGTCGGAACTGAGACGTCCGATCGGCCACCCCATCTCACCGACTCAGCAATACACGGCATGGTAATACTATGTCGGAACTGAGACGTCCGATCGGCCACCCCATCTCACCGACTCAGCAATACACGGCGTGGTAATACTATGTCGGAACTGAGACGTCCGATCGGCCACCCCATCTCACCGACTCAGCAATACACGGCATGGTAATACTATGTCGGAACTGAGACGTCCGATCGGCCACCCCATCTCACCGACTCAGCAATACACGGCATGGTAATACTATGTCGGAACTGAGACGTCCGATCGGCCACCCCATCTCACCGACTCTGCAATACACGGCATGGTAATACTATGTCGGAACTGAGACGTCCGATCGGCCACCCCATCTTACCGACTCAGCAATACACGGCATGGTAATACTATGTCGGAACTGAGACGTCCGATCGGCCACCCCATCTCACCGACTCAGCAATACACGGCATGGTAATACTATGTCGGAACTGAGACGTCCGATCGGCCACCCCATCTCACCGACTCAGCAATACACGGCATGGTAATACTATGTCGGAACTGAGACGTCCGATCGGCCACCCCATCTCACCGACTCAGCAATACACGGCATGGTAATACTATGTCGGAACTGAGACGTCCGATCGGCCACCCCATCTCACCGACTCAGCAATACACGGCATGGTAATACGGCAATATGGCACCGCTGCGCTCAAACATTAAGCCCGGTCCTAGACCTAACAAATTCCATCTCCATAGTGTTCGACGAGACCGGGACCAACAGGCATAGTGTCTTTCAAAATCCCGATATGTGTAGGTAAGGTAAGGTCCTCGCCGCACCCGCCAGTACCGTCCCCGGCCCGTTTACGCCCGCCCGAGCCCCTCTGGACCCCTTCGGTCTCGTGTAAATTGCCTCCGGCGACCCCCAGGTAGACATTACTGACGGGTGCGGTTAGGACCGGGACCGCTGGGGCGGCAAAGAGACGCCCGTCTGACGTCCGTGGACACGCGGGTAAAACCCGGATCTTTTCCGACTTTACTCCGCCAGTGCGTCCGTCCGCTGGGGTCGGCAGCCAAACGCGACCCGCTGGGGAGGGGGCAGATTTTACACACCTGTTTATCTCCGGATCCAGAATTGTCGGATCCAGACGAAACATGTCGAAATCGAAATATTCAAACGAGATGGTTCTACAGTGTACTTAGGATTCTTAAGTTAAGGTCAAATATGAGCCAAGGTCAGGTCAAATACCAAAACCGAGTCGTTTTGCGATGCCGAGTGTAGATACTATACAAAACAAAGCTCCGGCTCTTTTTTCACCACAAGCGTTCCCAAAGGCACGGAGAAGGAAGCCCGTCCCGTCGCCCGTCCCGTCCCCCGGTCCCCGTCCCCCGTCCCGCCTCGAGCCCGTTCGTCGCGATCACTCGCAGCTCTGCCGACAGGTCACGTGACCGGGCCCGGCGGACAGCACAGCGGCCACGTGACCGACCGAAGCTGGCGGCCGCCGGAGAGAAGGTATTTTTACTCTGGCACGGACCGCGGTTCGGGGGGCTGGGGGGCGACCCGGCCCGGCTCGACTCGACTCGGCCCGGCTCGACCCACCTGAAGAGCTCGACAAGGGACTGTGCGGAGAGAGACTAGGCCCAGATAGCGTCCAAAGACAGACGCGGTGACACAGAAACCCTGCTCACTAAAACCACGCGACCACGCAATGCACGCCTGTACGAGATCAAGAGATGCAAACCAATGTTCCGTCTATCAATATTTGCAAACGGATGTTCTCAAGGAGTATCAAACAGCTGCAAAACGTTTGCACAATGCAAACATCGTGCGAGTGAGAACAGACAAGTGTGTGTGTGGGGTGGGGGGGGGGGGGGGGGGGGCAGACAGTCATTCAAACACCCAGTGATCCAGATAAATCGCTTTGCAGTGGGCGGAATGAGGTTGGGGTGGTTCAGAGACTTGTGACTGCGATGTGGGAGGCTGGGAGGGCCGTGGCACGGAGCCAAACTAACCGATGTCAAGGGTGAATACGTCCGTGGAGCCTTTCAGAACGGGACAGCCCCACGAACTGCACCCTGACCAGAGGGCTGGCCTTGTTAATCGATAGTAGTGGAATTCATACAGTGCGTCGCTGGCTGCAAAATGGCCGATGTAGACTTAGCACCCTAAAATCACGATACAAACGACAGAGCGCCGTCCTGCCGACAAGGCACTCTCGCTTCCGTCCACGCTCACCTGAGGTTCGATTGGGTCCCTGAGGGTCGATTTCCTCACCCTGAGGGTCGATTTCCTCACCCTGAGGGTCGATTTCCTCACCCTGAGGGTCGATTTCCACATTTTCGCTTGCTTTTACATCGACGAAACCAAACGCAAAGAAAACGAAACGACGACGTTTCGTTTTCTTTGCGTTTGATTTCGTTCTCACTTGGTTTATTGTTTTCCCGCTCCGTTGCTTGCTTTTTCCCATGGTGGGGAAAAAACGCCGAAAAAAGATGTCTCTGACTCGGACCTGAACCTGACCGACTCTCCTGATCTCCCTATGGACTCTCGACTCCACGGCCACTGATCCTCGCTCGTTCCAGACTTCTGTCCCCGGCACCGACCATCGCTCGTCCATGACCTCCACCCCCGGCATCGACCCTTGCTCATCCATGACCTCCACTCCCGGCACTGACCCTCGCTCGTCCATGACCTCCGCCCCCGGCACCGACCCTCGCTCGTCCATGCCTCCACTCCCGGTACCGACCCTCGCTTGTCTACTGACCACGCACGGAACCCTGGCTCACCATTGACCACGACTTCTGACCAGTACCTGGATTCTTCTGGCTCGTTTCTGGTGATTAAGCCCACGGACGACGACGTCTCGTTCCGAAAAATCAACGTGTTTTGGCCCACCAAACAACTCGAAGGCATCTGCGGCTCATCCTCTCTCCAGATCGAAACTCCGGCAAACGGCAGACTCGTTGTCAAGACCGAGACTAACGCGCAAACAAAAAAACTGCTAGTGAGTACCAAATTATGTGAGAAGGCGGCCACTCTCTCGCTGCACCACGACCGGAACACCACACAGGGTCTGATTTTCGCCCCGGAGATGAGGTTTATGTCCGAGGAGGACATTCTCTAGAGTCTCCGTTCTGAAGGTGTGTCGCACGGGCGGCGCATGACCACTCCCCGTGACGGACAGAGGCGTGACACCAGCCTCCTTGTCCTCGCCTTCCAAACCACCACCCTTCCGTCTACACTGCTCGCTGGATACCTCAGGTTCAAAGTCCGAGTCTATATCCCAATCCTCCTCCGCTGAGCTATCAATGTCAGCCAGATACGGACATGTATGAAGTTCTGCAAGCAGGAGGCTCGGTGTAACAAGTGCGGTTCCGCGCCGCACGACGGACCCCCTGCTCCGCACCAGCCAAATGTCTGAGCTGTGGATCCTCCGATCACGCTGTCACCTCCACTCAGAGCCCTGTCTGGAAGAAGGAGATGGAAATTTGCGCACTGAAGGCCACTTCCAACATGTACACGCAGGCACGTCGCGCGGTGGAAGAAAGAACGCGCCCTCCAACTTCTAAAACCTATGCCCAAGTCACCCAAAAAACAGACAGCGACGTGTGGAACACAGCCCGACTCTCTCCCCAGCTCCCTCTCCTCAAACTCCTGGCTCCTCTAAAACCAGTCACAGTGGAAACCAGCACCTCAACCACCGCCACCCCGCCCCGGAGCTACCCGTGACCCAGCGCGCCAGCACCCGGTCCTGCAGTGACAGCCCGCGCCGCAGGCTATGGTTCGTTTGGACTCGGCCCATCCAGACCGCCGCGCGGCGGCAGGACAGCGGCACGCGGCCGGCCCGTGGCGGCCAGCCTGTCAAAGTCCAACCCTCACCCCAGGCCCCACAGTGTACTAACACAAATCAGGAGCGGACGGCGCGTCCTGCTAACGTGTTGCATTAGGTCGGGCTGCTCGATCCATCTCGATTCCGCGTTACACTCCACCAGGCAAGACAGACTTCAACGTTCCGGTCCGATAATATGTTCCCTCCGAGATGGTATATTAAAATATATCATTAACACAAAGTTCACCATTGACTAGTCTCCTAGATATATAAACGTATAGAATATATAATATAGTATATATATAATATAGTATATAGTACATATAATATAGTATATAGTACATATAATACATAATATAGTAGTTCGATTATATAATATAGTATATACAAATATAGACTACACATACACGAAAAGATCATTATCTAATTTCCTTCGTCCGACATTTACACCCCAAGGCAAACCATCTTCCTCACATTACTTCCATACATACAAGTAATGAACATCCATACCGCTACGGCTACTTTTCATTTATTTAAACAAACAAAAATACTCGCCATTCGCCATGAACGCCACCTAAACATATCTAAATACATACAAACGATTATCAGGCACGCAATGGTCCGAGTGGGCCCAAGTGCCTTAAATTAAACAAAAGAAAACAAACCCCTACCGAAATCACCTGACGCTCCAAGTTGGCCATGGCAAGGGGTTATACGCTACGTGGTGCGGAAGGCATAGTGCGTCCGCTGGCGGCTGCCCTTCTCTGTTTCTCTGTTACGTCACAGATACAGTATGTCCTCTTCCTTCTTCTGCTCTTCTCAACTCCTCATGTTTGCTCCTCCTGGCTCACTATGTTCCACCACTTCATACTCATTCCTGCGTGACATGAACCTGCGTGCCTGCATAGCACGGACCTGCGTGCCTGCGTGACATGAACCTGCGTGCCTGCGTGACATGAACCTGCGTGCCTGCATGGCACGGACCTGCGTGCCTGCGTGACATGAACCTGCGTGCCTGCATGGCACGGACCTGCGTGACGCGTGACACGGACCTGCGTGACGCGTGACACGGACCTGCGTGACGCGTGACGCCGACCTGCGTGACGCGTGACACGGACCTGCGTGCCTGCATGGCACGGACCTGCGTGACGCGTGACACGGACCTGCGTGACGCGTGACACGGACCTGCGTGACGCGTGACGCCGACCTGCGTGACGCGTGACACGGACCTGCGTGCCTGCATGGCACGGACCTGCGTGACGCGTGACACGGACCTGCGTGACGCGTGACACGGACCTGCGTGACGCGTGACACGGACCTGCGTGACGCGTGACACGGACCTGCGTGACGCGTGACACGGACCTGCGTGACGCGTGACACGGACCTGCGTGCCTGCATGGCACGGACCTGCGTGACGCGTGACACGGACCTGCGTGACGCGTGACACGGACCTGCGTGACGCGTGACACGGACCTGCGTGACGCGTGACACGGACCTGCGTGACGCGTGACACGGACCTGCGTGACGCGTGACACGGACCTGCGTGACGCGTGACACGGACCTGCGTGCCTGCATGGCACGGACCTGCGTGACGCGTGACACGGACCTGCGTGACGCGTGACACGGACCTGCGTGACGCGTGACACGGACCTGCGTGACGCGTGACACGGACCTGCGTGACGCGTGACACGGACCTGCGTGACGCGTGACACGGACCTGCGTGACGCGTGACACGGACCTGCGTGCCTGCATGGCACGGACCTGCGTGACGCGTGACACGGACCTGCGTGACGCGTGACACGGACCTGCGTGACGCGTGACACGGACCTGCGTGACGCGTGACACGGACCTGCGTGACGCGTGACACGGACCTGCGTGCCTGCATGGCACGGACCTGCGTGACGCGTGACACGGACCTGCGTGACGCGTGACACGGACCTGCGTGACGCGTGACACGGACCTGCGTGACACGTGACACGGACCTGCGTGACGCGTGACACGGACCTGCGTGACGCGTGACACGGACCTGCGTGACGCGTGACACGGACCTGCGTGACGCGTGACACGGACCTGCGTGCCTGCGTGACATGAACCTGCGTGCCTGCATGGCACGGACCTGCGTGACGCGTGACACGGACCTGCGTGCCTGCGTGACATGAACCTGCGTGCCTGCATGGCACGGACCTGCGTGACGCGTGACACGGACCTGCGTGACGCGTGACACGGACCTGCGTGCCTGCGTGACATGAACCTGCGTGCCTGCATGGCACGGACCTGCGTGACGCGTGACACGGACCTGCGTGCCTGCGTGACATGAACCTGCGTGCCTGCATGGCACAGACCTGCGTGACGCGTGACACGGACCTGCGTGACGCGTGACACGGACCTGCGTGACGCGTGACACGGACCTGCGTGCCTGCGTGACATGAACCTGCGTGCCTGCATGGCACGGACCTGCGTGACGCGTGACACGGACCTGCGTGCCTGCGTGACATGAACCTGCGTGCCTGCATGGCACGGACCTGCGTGACGCGTGACACGGACCTGCGTGACGCGTGACACGGACCTGCGTGACGCGTGACGCCGACGCATGTTAGCGCGCCGCCAGCTGACTCGGCAGCAGCGCATCAACCCTGACACCAGCAGCGGGTCCCGCCTGACCCCGCCCCACAGACGTCAGGGGCCACCAGCAGCGGGCCCAGCCTGACCCCGCCACACAGACGCCACCAGCAGCGGGCCCAGTCTAACCCCACCCCACAGACGCCACCAGCAGCGGGCCCAGCCTGACCCCGCCACAGACGCCACCAGCAGCGGGCCCCGCCTGACCCCGCCCCACAGACGCCAGGGGCCACCAGCAGCGGGCCCAGCCTGACCCCTGACGTAGGAAAGGGACACAGGCGGACCCTACCGACCCATGTCAGTGACGAGGGTCACAGTCCGACCCTCGAAGGTGGCACGGGACACATCCGGACCACGCCGCAGACGCCAGGGGCCGGCCCCAGGTGAATCCACGCACCATTGGACGCATTGCCATCTCCTGTGGTAATCGCCACAGCCCGCATACCGCAGTCTGCGTCGTACCGGTCACCCCAGATAAATACGCAGCACGTTTGCCACCCAAATGACCAGCAACGTCAGGCTGCCGAGCCAATATCCGGCCAGTTTGGACAGGCTGGTACACAGATCATTGACCGTTAAAAGGTCAGGACGCACTGTACAATGCCCGTAAGGTACACACATTTGCTATGGCCTAAGGTACACACATTTGCTATGGCCTATGTGCGCCTCGGACCAAAGGACTAAGTTTGGCCACGGTGGTGGTGTGGCCAAACTTACTTTGTGCTGGGTGGCAGGAAGTACAAAATTAACGTTAACGGGTGTCGGTGTGGATGCAATTATGAATAGCGAAACCATACAAAAGACCCTTTTTTAGACTCTTTTCTCCTTCACTCCACAGCAGTGTCAAATTTTTACAAATGTAAAAATACAGCAAGCATAAAATGTTGAACTCAATAAATTATACAAAACGCTGACCACTTCACACACAAAACAAAAACAGAGCTCAAACTGCTGATGACAGTAAACTAATGAAAACACTACTGTAAGGATGTCATTACTGTTAACAGAGGATGTCAATATTTTAGCGGAAAGGTGTCACAAGCTTTCCACGGAGAGCGAAAAGGTTCCCCAAAATGAAAACATAATAATAACTAGCCCCACTGCTGTCCATAAGTTACACGTTTGCTATGAGCATCCTCGACCCAGGCCACGTCCGTGGTCAGTACGCATGTCCGCAGTTGTGTAACAATGGCCTTACCGCCCCCCCCCCCGCCCCCCCCCCACCGGACGTGCCACTATCGTCCCGTCACGCGCAGTTTCATAACGCGTGTTTTTTTTTGTCCGGTGGAACTTCGCGGAGGCCAATTCTTGAGAAGCGTCTGATATGTGTGGCATGTTAAGATACTCGCACTCGCAAGATACGTCCCTGCTCAAAGGGCCCGTACAATCGGTGACCGGTGGTGGAGTGAGAAACCAAGCACCTGCACCCGCTCACAGATTCAACGGTTGCAAGCTGGCGTATCAAAGGAATCTGCGAGCACATCGGTGGTCAACCCCTCACCGATGTCTGTACGAAGCTGCGATCACGTCAGTGTTCAACCCCTCGCCGATGTCTGTACGAAGCTGCGAGCACATCGGTGTTCAACCCATCACCGATGTCTGTACGAAGCTGCGAGCACATCGGTGTTCAACCCTTCACCGATGTATGTACGAAGCTATGAGCACATCGGTGATCAACCCTTCACCGATGTCTGCCGTGCAGTACGGCCGAGAGTTGTGAGTACGGCAGTGCGCGCACTCAGCAGATAGAGCGCACTCAGCAACAGCTGTTGTCCCTATTAAGCCTCGTTTGCCACAGCTGTGCACGGGAAGACAAGGCAGCATTGTATTGACAGTAATGACACACGTCGCCCAATAGAGGATACACACACATTACGTACAACAGGACGGGCATCGAAAGCGAGGGGACGCGTCCTTCAACTTTCGGATTTTAACACCAGGCCTGTGGGCATTCAAGAAAATAATCGCCTGTAAAATGATGATGTCCACCAACTTTTGGTCCGTGGCGGCACCTCTTCCACGCACGATGGCGACAAAAACAAATCCACCCGGTCCAACAAGAACCAAAGCCGCCAAGTCAACACTCGATGATGCCGACTCGGCGATATTGACAGGTGATCACTGTCAGAGATTGTCCGCTATCTGGGGACTGGACCGGCTTATCCGGTGTGTGTGTGTGTGTGTGTGTGTGTGTGTGTGTGTGTGTGTGTGTGTGTGTGTGTGTGTGTGTGTGTGTGTGTGTGTGCGTGTGCGTGTGCGTGTGCGTGTGCGTGTGCGTGTGCGTGTGCGTGTGCGTGTGCGTGTGCGTGTGCGTGTGCGTGTGCGTGCGCGTGCGCGTGCGCGTGTGTGTAAATCAGGTTACTGCTGGCGCGGGAGTTGCGGGTTGGCTGCCGGTGTCTTGTTGCGGGGGCCCCCTGCTGGATCTCGGCCGCGCGGCGAATGGCCGGTGCTGTTCGTGACGTGGCTGATTTGGCGGGGGATTTCTGCGATGGGACGCCGATGGCTGATGTGCGATTTTGCGTTGGCAGCGGCATGATTCCCTGCCAAATCAGATCACACGCCGATGCTGCGCCGCGGTGTGGTGGCTGCTGCGCTGCGGTGCAGTGTCCGCTGCGCTGCGGTGCAGCATGTTAAATTATGTTAAAATCACGCTGCTGCCGACGTGGGGTTACGTGTTGGCTGCCGGTGTCTTGTTACGGGAGCCCCCTGCTGGATCCCGGCCGCGCGGCGAAATTCGTTGCGTGGCTGATTCGGCGGGGGATTTCTGCGATGGGACGCCGATGGTAGATGTGCGGTCTTGCGTTGGCGGCGGCATGATTCCCTGCCGAATCAGTCTCGCAACGAAAGGTTCCATTGGAATTCGTTGTTCATCTCTTAACGTAATGCTCCTCCCAACCCTCCTCTCCCCTCTGCTCCGCTCTTGCCAAAGCCGAGTAGTTGAACACCCGCCCCTGATAACATATGCCGATGCTGCGCTGCGGTGTGGTGGCCGCTGCGCTGCGGTGCGGTGCTCACTCCACTGCGCTGCGGTGTGGTGTCCGCTGCGCTGCGGTGCAGTATACTAAACCAAACCAGATTACACGCCGATGCTGCGCCGCGGTGCAGTGTCCACTGCGCTGCGGTGCAGTATCCACCCTGTCAATCTTTTTTACACTGTTAGGTGATAGTTATCTTGTATTGATAGGTCCCCTCTTAGAGTATCTCTACCAAACACGTTTAGCTAAACAAATATAACAGGGGTTTTTTGCCTTGCGCATTTTTGGCCCATCGCGCAGGTTTTTCCCCTTTGCTATAGACGCTGGGTTTTTTATTATTCAGGACTTTTCGCCCAGCTAAACACACCCCACAACCAGGTCTCGCCGAGGCGCCGGAGCTAGGGAGACTGGCAACAGTCTCCCGCTGTTGCAATGACGGCACCCCACGGCTCCACCAACACTGACACTGTTCAAGTGTATGTAATAAAAATATGTATGTATGTGTGTCTCGTGTTTTACTTATATTTGACCTTGAACGAAATACTTAACGTAATGTTAGATATTATATTTACTTTGAACAAATAATTTTTCCGGGTACAAATAAACCGGTTAACGTAACTAGTAACGTAAAATAGCTGCCCTAGTCCCTAGTTTGTTCCGGGTCACATAAACCGGATAACGTAACTCTTTTCCTGGCAAATTGCCAGATGTCACTCCCCACCCGGAATATGGCTATAGGCCGGTCCGGGAATAAAAATTAAAAAAAACAAAAAAAAACGTGTGTGTGTGTGTGTGTGTGTGTGTGTGTGCGTGTGCGTGTGCGTGTGTGTGTGTGTGTGTGTGTGTGTGTGTGTGTGTGTGTGTGTGTGTGTGTGTGTGTGTGTGTGTGTGTGTGTGTGTGTGTGTGTGTGTGTGTGTGTGTGTGTGTGTGTGTGTGTGTGTGTGTGTGTGTGTGTGTGTGTGTGTGTGTGTGTGTGTGTGTGTGTGTGTGTGTGTGTGTGTGTGTGTGTGTGTGTGTGTGTGTGTGTGTGTGTGTGTGTGTGTGTGTGTGTGTGTGTGTGTGTGTGTGTGTGTGTGTGTGTGTGTGTGTGTGTGTGTGTGTGTGTGTGTGTGTGTGTGTGTGTGTGTGTGTGTGTGTGTGTGTGTGTGTGTGTGTGTGTGTGTGTGTGTGTGTGTGTGTGTGTGTGTGTGTGTGTGTGTGTGTGTGTGTGTGTGTGTGTGTGTGTGTGTGTGTGTGTGTGTGTGTGTGTGTGTGTGTGTGTGTGTGTGTGTGTGTGTGTGTGTGTGTGTGTGTGTGTGTGTGTGTGTGTGTGTGTGTGTGTGTGTGTGTGTGTGTGTGTGTGTGTGTGTGTGTGTGTGTGTGTGTGTGTGTGTGTGTGTGTGTGTGTGTGTGTGTGTGTGTGTGTGTGTGTGTGTGTGTGACCCACTGTTGCGTAACTCGCCGTGATGACTTGTGGTCTGAGGCGCAGCGGAAAGTTACTGGCTGCTCGGGAGCTTCGGATGCGTCCCGTCGGCGGTGCTTATTCAATATAAATGTCGAGCAGTTAGTCAGAAAATGAATAGGCTGATTGACATGAATATTTCTGTTGATAACTACACTAAAAGGCAGAGGAAACTAAAGGAAAAAAAATATATCAAAAAACTGTTGTGTTGACTCAAATGTCTAAACCCAAAACCTGGTATCTTATATACCTCAGTAATAGTTGTATTAGTTAGTTAACCCGCGCCGTGCCGGTGCTCGGCGCCACCTTCGCCGTGCCGGGGGGGGGGGGGGGGGGGGGGGCGTTTCGACGCCCCCCCTTCTAACTCTGCTCCTAGGCAACGTAGCGCAAAACGAAAAACAGCGTTGGAAAGCTCGTCAAAAATGATTTAGAAACTACTTCAGTCATTTTTTCGCTCAGGTTATTATTGAGGTCACCAGAGGTCATCATAGGTCAAATTTTCCCGTTACCTAAGTAACTTGACCTGAAATCCCACGATATCTCGGGAACTATGATAGCTAGGACGAAACCGAAAAAAGCAATAGATAGCTCTTGAAACGCTCCAGTCACGTTTTACCGTCATATTTGAGTTCAGGTCAATACTTGAGGCTCCAGAGGTCATCAAAGGTCAAAATGGCTGTTATCTTGGAAAAAGTTTTTCGCGAATAACTTTTTTGCTATTCAAGATAGAGCATTGATTGTGGCTCCATCGTGTTTCCATCGGCAAGGCGCATCGAAAAATATACATCTTGACCATGGAAAGTCAATTAAAAAATTTGACCTCAGGTGAAGGTCACATGGTGACCAAGTCGGTCACGGTGGGTCATGTTGCATATGAGTCGATGCGTCTTGACGAGAAAATCACATTCGTGCCTTCTTCAAGTTTCTATCTCTCTTCGATCAAAAGTTATTGGCAAAAAAGTGTATGTGACCTCATGTGACCTCGGATGACCTTGTGGGGGGTAAAATAAACCAAAATAGTATCTGGGTAATGAAGAATGGTCTATTACTACATGATCTTGAAGAAAAAACGTTGATTGGATGCGTTTAC
>JAXIVJ010006108.1:62500-69209 GCA_036785665.1 Chirona hameri | reverse complement strand
AAAACAAAAGTTTTTTGAGTTTTTGAGGGTCAAAAACTAAAAATATCACAAATGCGAGATAGCCAGTTTTTAGCCGTTGCAATTTTCTATCTTTTGGCGTTATTTTATTCCATTTTGCTTCAAATTTGGCATTTGTACAGCTTGGCAAAGTTTAGCTGATTTTGGTGTAAAACTCGTGTGTAGTGACGTCACTAAATTCGCTATAAATCGAGACAATTTTTTTTTTTTTACGAAAAAAAATATGATATTTTTTTTTATTTTTGCACACAAGACGTAGACATGATTTATAAGAAGGTAACCGCAGTTTCACGTTGATAGCGCTATTCGTTTTTCAGCTATTGCGAAATTTAATCAGGGGGGGGGGGGGGGGGGGCGTTAAACGCCTCCCAGTCAATGGCGGGTTAATCATCAAAGACGTTGCTCGTTTTTAGCGAAGTTGCTCGTTTTTGGTCGTTTGTTTTTCCAATAGATAACGGTAAACGTTCATTTTTAGCAAAGGGCATACCCAGGGGCGTAGGAACTATGTTCAAGTTGGGGAGGGGGGGGGGGGGGTGCAGAAGAAGGCATTCTGAAGTCGATTCTTTCCATGCAACGTCCATAGACGTAATGTTAAAATAAATAAAAAATGTTGGGAGGGGGGGGGGGGGGCGGTCTTCCCCCCCCCCCCCTGCCCCCTGTGCCTACGCCTATGGGCATACCCTACCCACAGAATAGCAAATATGTCAAGTTTCAGTTTCCAGCAGTGCTGGTATAATTCTACCGATGGCGGCCGATTGCTCATAATTTGAGCTAAGCAAACCAACCTTTTAACAGTTACATTTTAGTCGAGAAGAGCTAACATTGCTATAGTAGTGTTGTCAGCTGCCCACTGCTGTACAAAGCGAATCATGAAATGTATACGTAGCACTGTATTGTTTTTGTTTGTTTACATTTTGCTTTTCGGAAAAGCATGCACAAGTTCATTTATAAATGTTCGTATTTCCACATATGAGAGCCCCCGCCAGCGCCACCTCGCGTTAATACGCGGCTTCACCTAGCGAGGGAGTGCACGAGCCTCCGACCAACGGGTCGGTGACCCGTGCCACCGGCCGGCCGACCGGCCCTGACCCTGAGGGCCTGCCGACTGGCCCTCAGGATCGGTCTGGGTCTGCCAGGCAGCGGGATGACGGGGCCTGTTGTACGAGCTGCGGATTTAGCCACGTAACACCGTAATGCTTCGCAAAGCATCCCAGACACACACACACACACAAATAAACACTATACAGGGCCTAATTCTGGAGAAAATCTGAGCTAAAATAAATACCACCGTATACAATGTATGCAATCTATCACTATACAACAGTATAATATGGACGACTACCGTGGTAAGTGGTTTCACACAATAACGAACCGGCGCGTTCCACGAGCACAGCGTACCAGGTCCCGAACGATCGCCTTTCCAGTGAGAATAAACTCCTCGGCGGACTTCGCCCGTAGCATCTGGGTCATCTTCCTGACCATCTCCTGCTCCAAATGCAGGCGCTCTTTCAGGAAGTAATTGGTCTGATCTGATGCGTATCCTCAGAATAGGAAACATTTGTATATTTGCCCATCGACATAATGGGGAGGTCACGAAATTCACCCGACCTTTGGTTATCGATGTAACAAATCTGAGATACACGAATTGTAGGTACTTATTTATGACCTTATGTGATACTGTAAGTTTTAAATTGCTCTGTCATACACTGTGGCTGTGACACGACCGTAAACTTGTTCGAAGTGGGGTGACTTGACCTGACCTGGCATAGGCGTAGGAACGCGGGGGGCCAGGGGGGGGGGACATGCCCCCCACACTTTTCAGGCTGGGGGGGGGTAGCAATGTTAACTGCCCCCCACTCGAACGATTTCTCCTCCTCTGATCGCTGATATTTGTTCGATATAAATGCTTTAAATGTGCACAAATATTGATGAATTTACAACCCCCCAATACCATAATCCACAAGTGTAAAAACCGTGGGCCGGGAAGGCCAAGTCCCCACCTTTTAGGGTGGGGATCCAACAATATTAACTGCTCCCTACTTTTGAGCGATGTATAATTCTTACCTGATATTGGTTCGATATGAATGCCTTTTAAGTTGGCAGAAAAATAATTAATTCACAACTTCACAATCATAGGCGTAGGAACGGTGACTGGGGGGTTATGGTCCCCCACTTTTAGGCTGGGGGCCAACAATGATAACTGGCCCTCTCAATTTTGAGCAATCTATCCCTCATATATCACAGCTATTGGTTTGAGATTTTGAGACCTTGAAATTGGGAGAATAACTATTAATCTACGACCTCGCATAGGGAAGGGGGCATGGGCCATATGCCCCAAATTTTAGCCTGGGAGCCCCAAACAATGATAACTGGCCCCTTCACTTTTGAGCGCTTTCACCTTCTTCGATCACTGATATTGGTTCGAGATGAATACCTTAAAGCTGGGAGAATTATTATTGATTCACATCCTCACAATCATAGGCGCAGGGAAGGGGTGCCGGGCCACATGCCCCACTTTTTAGCCTGGGTGTCCAACAATGATAACTGGCCCCCTCACTTTTGAGCGATTTCACCCTCTTCGATCACTGATATTTGTTCGAGATAAATGCTTTAAAATTGGGAGAATAACGATGAATTCATAACCCCGCAATGCCATAAGCATACCTAAGAACCGGGGGCCCGGGGAGGCCAGGGCCCAACGTTTTAGGTCGAGGGAGCCAACAATGTTAACTGTATCCCCCAGTTTTGAGCGATTGCTCCCTCTTACATCGCTGATGTTGATTCGGTATGGGTGCCTTAAAGTTGTTATGATTACACTTAATCTTCAACCCTCAATATTAAAGCTCATAGACGTAGAAACTGGGGCCAGGGGACCAAGGCCCCACTTTTTGGACTGGGGCCAACAATATTAACTGCTCTCCCTACTTTTGAGCGATGTTCCCTCTTCAATCACTCGGATTGGTTCGGGCTTTAAAGTTCGGAGAATACTTTGATTTCACAAACCCACAATAACAATCAATAGGCGTAGGCAGTGGAGGCTGGATGGCAGATGGCTATGTCCCATTTTTTTCCGCTGGGAGAAGTAATGCCATCTGCCCCCCCCCCCCCCATTTGAGGGATTTATCGCTCTTTAATCACTGGGTTCGCCAGGTTCGAGCTTTGAAGTTTGAAAAATAACATTTAATTCACAACCCCACACATAAGCGTAGGCACAGGTGGGGCCACCGGCCGGGGAGGAATGGCACCCACTTCTAGGCTTGGGGATCCATTAGAGCCGTTTCTCCCTCTTCAGTCGCTGATATTGGTTCAATATCCTTTCGACGGAGTGAAGTCTGCCCCGTAGCTCAGTCGGGAGAGCGCTAGACCATAGAATGATCTCCCCCCCGGCAACGTGGGTTCGAGTCGCTTCGGCGCTCGATATTTTGGTTCTGGTGGGGATGACCTGTGGCAGGTGGCAGCGGCCACATTCAAGGTCAGAAGAAGCCAGTGTGCCGGGCGGCATATTTGGAAATGTCAAGTACAAAATCCAGACCTATTATAATCAGAGAGCCATAAGTCAGTCAAAAATATAGACAATGCTTGGAAATTCGGTTTGGGCATCGTCGATACATCGTTCTATAATATATATATTACAATTGTGTATTATGTTTAAAAAAATGATTTCGTGAATTTTCATCTCTCCACAAAATCATAATTTTCTAACATATAAAAAACGGAATATATATTTGGAGAACCAAGTATGGACGATTCCCAAACCAAATTACAAAGCAATATTTATATTTTTGACTTACGTATAGCTCCCTAAGTATGGTAGGTCTGGATTTTTTAATTCAACATTTCCAAATATGCGGCAGGACGAACCTTTCTTTGCTTTTGCGAACCCTTTAGATCCATCCACTTTTGGATGATTAATCCCTCTACGATCGCTCGTATTGATTCAATATAATTACTTAACTCGCGCCCCGCTGAGGGAGTCAGAATCTGTCCCCTTCCCGAATTTTCTCAATAACTTAGAAACTGTTTGAGAGATCAACGCCAAACTTTGTGCTGTTTATCCTACATCAATTTTATATATTCCTTTAAAAAGTTCATGAAGTCGGTCTAGCACTTCGGGAGATAATGACATTTTAGTGATGCCATGTCACGCCGTTTTTGGTGAAATAACGATAAATGTTTGAAAATGAGTATAAACGAGTTTTGAAGCAAATTGCAAATAAAAAGCGCCAAAAGAAAGGAAATTACATTTTTTTGAAAATGTGGCTATCAGATTGTATAAATTTTGAGTTTTTGCCCCCAAATAATATAAAACCAATTTTGGGGAAGTTCCACAATATAATTTTTTTAAAAGTATTAAAATAACGGAATATATATTTGAAGACCAAGCGTAGAAAACACCCAAGTCTAATTTCAAACAAATGGGTCATATTTAATTCACTCTGACTCCCCACGTATGACTAATTTGCCAATTTCGCGTACCTATGTTTTAGATGCGTCTTATTGCGAACTTCCATTGCCGCCTTGCGCGTCTCGCTGCGATTATTAGTTGCAATACAACGAGTGAGGGCAGAATCTGCCCCCCATGTGTTCGGCTGAAGACCCCAGCGGAGCGCGGGTTAACAGTCGTCAGAAACACTGAATTCACAACCCTGAATTGCCATGACCTATTGTGAATACTCTTCAAACACTTAGCCGGAGATTTTTTTAATAAATTTATTCCGAATATTTGAATGGATAGATTTATGGGATCACAACCCTATGCTAAGCAGAGCTTGTTGCGTGGGCCCTGACCCCTACCACCCGATGACGTACTTCCATTTTTCAACGGCAGAATTTAGTGGCGAATGTTTAATGTGATCGAAGTTGGAACACGATCCGCCCAGCTCCCGATTTCATCTTCTGACTTGTTTGCGGCCGCTGCCACCGACCGCAGGTCATCCCGGTCAGGAGCGAATATCGAGCGTAGAAGCGACTCGAACCCACCTTGCCAGGGTGGACGAATTTCCTGCCCGACGGTTTACCAACTGAGCTGCGTGGGCGTAGATAATGTGAGGCCACCAAAAATAACTTATCACCATTTCTAAAGTGGGAATAATTTTACGGCTGGCCGGTGGCGGATGGAAAATCAGGCAATTGCGCCCCCCGCCCCCCAAAAAATCGGTAGGCAAACGGATATTTGTGCCCCCCCCCCTCCCCCACCCCCGCAACCGTTCTGGGAGGTTGTGATTTTTGTTCCGGGAAGTCATATACCCCCCCCCCCCCGCCAACGACTCTTCTCTTTCGTGCTGGCGACCCAACGCCACCCCCCCCCCCGTCAACAACCTTTCGCTGACGAAACGGAGCGAAGTTTCCCCTCCCAAAAACAAAACTTGAAACCTAGACCCGCCACTGAGGCTGCTCCCCCCCCCCCCCCCGCCCACACACTTTTCAAAACGTTCCTACGCATATGTGACCTGGTGACCTTAGGGGGTGGTCAAACCAAGATTCCCTTACTAATAAGGTTTACCCAGGAGGGAGAAACGACCCCCGGTGTGATGTCAGAGCATTTGGCATCAATATTTTGCAATATGGTAGCAAATAAACAAAGGCATGTATGGCGCGTCGATTCTCGTCATTTATCTTCAGGAATATCGGCATACTTGGGGCATGTCAGGGGCGGATCCAGGACAATTTTCGGGGGGGGGGGCAGCACATCAGACGTCAAGGGGCTCCCGAGCTGAAAAGGGCCCGAACGTTTTTGCCGGTCTGAAAGGGCCTCCAGTCGGTCTGAGAGTGTATTTTCAGGTATGGTGAAGCCCTTGACAAGCATAAGCGGGCCCTCGTCAGGTCTGAAAGAGTCACACACCGGTCTGAGAAGGCCCTTTTCAGACCTGATAAGGCCCTATGCCAGTCTTGTAGGGCCCTTGCAAGACTTTTGTGCGCCCTATGCTGGTCTGAGAGGATCATTGGTAGGTCTGAAAGGGACCTCGGTCATTCTGAGAGGGCCCTGTGCCAGTGTGAGATGGCCCTAAGGTCGGTAAGAGAGGTCCATCAGTCTCTTTGAGACTACTACCGGTGGGCCTGAGAGGGCCCTTTCTAAGCCTGCTAGGGACCTTGCCAGACTTGGTCGGCGCTACGTCCGTTAGAGAGAGGGTCATTGCCATGCCTGAGAGGGCTCAGACCAGGCCTCATGTTCAGGCGGGCCCAAATGGCTCGCCTGGTGTCCGGTCCTCTGAGGCCTAATAAGGTACCTCTCAGACCGGCTTAGGGCCATCTGAGGAATGGAAAGGGTCCTCAAACAGACGCAGACCCATTTAAATCCCGGAAAGGGCCATCTCTGACTAATGTAGGGCCCAGTCAGGACTGGGACTGGACCTCTCAAACCAGCGTATGGTCCCTCTAAGGCTTGATAAGGCCCTCTTAGCGGGCGTAGAGCCCTCTCAGACCCGGCCAGGACTCTCGCAAACGACCCCAGTGCCCTTTCAGAACTGGCCAAGGCCCTCGCCGACAGGTGACGGGCTCTATCAGACCCAGCGAGGGCCTATTCAGACCTAACAAGGACACTATCAGACCGACGAAGTGCACAGGCATGCAGCTAGGACTTCCCCCAGGGGGAGGGGGAGGCGCCTGATCTGCACAGGGACCTTTTAAACGTCCATGGGGCCCTTTGGTCTTTCAGATAAGGCCTGGTGGCCCTTATCTGAAAATAGGACCT
>JAXIVJ010006108.1:0-57500 GCA_036785665.1 Chirona hameri | reverse complement strand
AGACCCAGCCCGGCCGGCCGCGGCCGCAAGACCGCTCTCCACCCGGTGGCCAACTGAGTCATCAAGATGGCGGCGGATAAACGTCACCAATCGACTCGGAAACTGGCCCGACGGCTCACCCAGGCAGGCTACAAGACCTCCCACATGATGATCTACCGCCACCTGCGCAACAACCTGGGCATGCGGCATTCAAACTGAAATGGACGCCAAAACTGACAGAAAAACAACGAGCCCACCGCCTGAAGTTCGCACGAGAGCACGTGCACGGGTCGGAGGAGGACTGGCAGAAGGTGGTCTGGTCGGACGAGTCGCCGTCTGAGCTGTTCCACCCTCCGAACCGCCACAACGACCGTGTGTGGGCGGCCATCAGCTCGGACGTGCCGATCGTCTCCAGCGTCAAACATCCGGCCAAGATCCACGTCTGGGGCATGTTTAGCCACCGCGCGCTGTCCCAGCTGCATGTGGAGCCCCAGAAGACGACCATCAACGGCCAGTACAACCGGGACAACATCCTGGCCAACGAGTGTCTGGAGGCCTTCAACCGGACGGCGCAGGAGGGCTCGGTTTTCAGAGCGCGCTGATGCTGGATCCAAGCCAGGCCCTGTTCATCCAGGACGGCGCGCCGCCTCACAGCGCCAAGAAGATCCCAGACTGGTGCCGGGAGAACCTGCCGTCCTTCTGGGCCAACGGGGTATGGCCTGGGAATAGCCCTGATCTCAACCCCACCGATAACTTGTGGGCCAATGTCCAGCAGGAGGTGAATCTGAAGGCACCCGCCACCACCACGGCCCAGCTGGCGGCGCAGGTCAGGTCAGGTCAAGACGGCGTGGAGACGGATGAAGCCCAGTGTGCTGGAGAGCCTGGTGGCTGGGGCGCCACAGCGCATGCGTGATTGTATTGCTGTGAAGGGTGGCTACATTGGCAAATACATGGCAAAACGTCAGCTAGCTTTGTTTTAGATACGAGCGGAAAACACGATGTGCGGATAATTTCGTTACACCCTGTACAGTAGTACCTACCATTACTATTACTACCATTACTTTTGCAGTGACCTGTACATACGAAATATTATCAATATTATGCACTCTTATAAAACTTTAAATTCAATTCAACCCAACGTTAATATGAAATATTGTTTGTATTTTCTCGACGGTTTTTAATAATATATACATCTGGACTTTGCATCTAAGCATCTGCATTGCAAAGCGAACATTATGTATCAAGGAATCAGACACGTTTTAGTGATGCCGCGTATCAACCCCATTCACGACCAGAACTGAAAGCTTTCCGACACGGCTGTCATGCCAGCTTCATGGTGTCTTTCCGACACGGCTGTCATGCCAGCTTCATGGTGTCTTTCCGACACGGCTGTCATGCCAGCTTCCACACAGCTACCCCTGCTGCCGGCGGGTTTCCAGCCCGCCCCGCTGATCCCCTGCTGCCGGCGGGTTTCCAGCCGGCCCCGCTGATCCCCTGCTGCCGGCGGGTTTCCAGCCCGCCCCGCTGATCCCCTGCTGCCGGTGGGTTTCCAGCCGGCCCCGCTGATCCCCTGCTGCCGGCGGGTTTCCAGCCCGCCCCGCTGATCCCCTGCTGCCGGTGGGTTTCCAGCCGGCCCCGCTGATCCCCTGCTGCCGGCGGGTTTCCAGCCCGCCCCGCTGATCCCCTGCTGCCGGCGGGTTTCCAGCCCGCCCCGCTGATCCCCTGCTGCCGGCGGGTTTCCAGCCGGCCCCGCTGATCACCTGCTGCCGGCGGGTTTCCAGCCCGCCCCGCTGATCCCCTGCTGCCGGTGGGTTTCCAGCCGGCCCCGCTGATCCCCTGCTGCCGGCGGGTTTCCAGCCCGCCCCGCTGATCCCCTGCTGCCGGTGGGTTTCCAGCCGGCCCCGCTGATCCCCTGCTGCCGGCGGGTTTCCAGCCCGCCCCGCTGATCCCCTGCTGCCGGCGGGTTTCCAGCCGGCCCCGCTGATCCCCTGCTGCCGGCGGGTTTCCAGCCGGCCCCGCTGATCCCCTGCTGCCGGCGGGTTTCCAGCCGGCCCCGCTGATCCCCTGCTGCCGGCGGGTTTCCAGCCCGCCCCGCTGATCCCCTGCTGCCGGCGGGTTTCCAGCCGGCCCCGCTGACCCGCCCTGACCCCGTCAGTGGCCGGTCAGTGGCGCGACCTGGGTGGGAAAGGTCGTGAGCTCTGCTCGCCGTCGCCTCCACCTGCCACTTAGTGGTCAGCACTGTACGGTTAACTCACAGATCGTGTGCACATCGGAGCCTAAGTGGCCGGCCGCGGCGGACCGCCCAGTGCACACAATGGTGGTGCTTTGTACGCGCGGTGTTGTTAGGCAGTAGTGCCCCGCCCGTAAAGCGGCACGAAAAGTCGGTGTCTATATCAGCTGTTTGCTTCGTGTGATGCGACAAACTCACTTTATACTTACCAATTACCATGTAAGCTGCGGCATTTGATCTGTTTAAAAGGCGAGGCGCTGTACAGACAGTGTGTAGGACATTGCAAATATTAGGCATTACCTTTGACAACAGCCTGCACAATATAACAGAGGTGTACACAGAGAAGGTAAACGAGATAAGACGGGACATAGCTAAATGGATGTATAGAAATGTATCATTACAAGGCAAAGTAACAATAATAATAAAGTCATTACTAGTATCAAAGATAAGTTATCTTTTTATGACAATTCCAAATCCACCCCAATCGATTGTTAAGGAGTTGACAAAAGCCTTATACACGTTTCTTTGGCATGGAAAAACATAAAAAGTTAAGCGTAGCACGCTGATAAAAGATCCACTAAATGGAGGAGTGGGTATGCTAGATCTCAAGTCTTATATGACAGCTTTACAAATTACTTGGATTAGGAGATCTATTACGAAACGGGCGATATGGAATGATATATCAAGTAAAGTAACAAGCACAAATGTAGAATTCTGGCAAATGGGTCACACCGCGCTGAGAAGGAAGGCAGTCCGCATTATAAATCAATTTTGGAGGGAGGTTCTTTCTACCCTTGCCGATTTTAAAGAGGAATATAAACTAAGCACTCACCAACTAACTGCCAGTCCTATTTTTTCTTTCAGATACCACAAAATTTAAGACTACATGGATTAAGGAATAGTACGAAAAAGGTATTAGAACATTAAATGACCTGTTAAAGTCAGATGGTTCATTGATGGAATATGAATAACTGAAACAGATATATAACATCCAGGCTACATTTCTCGATTATAGGGCTTTATTAAGTAGTTTACCTGGTGAATGGAAGGAATCTAGAGAAAGAAGGAAACTAACTGAACCGACTATGGACCCATTCATCACTATAATTGTCTCTGAAAATACAGGAGCATCCCACCTAAACAAGATGTTAGTACCGAGCAAAACCAAACAACTTGATAATGTGTGGGAAGGGGCGTGGGAACATAGACTTCGAGAGGTGAATTGGACAAATGTCTATACAAGCTTAAGAGATACCCCGGTTCAGTACAGGACCACTAGATATAAAGTTATTAGCCGCATAGTAGGAACAAAAAGTTTACTTGAGAAAATGAAGATACAAAACTCAGATGCTTGTGAGCATTGCACGCAGCGGGAAAACATACTACACAAATTTTGGTATTTTAGAAGGGTACACAACTTTTGGAACGAATTAAAGGCGTGGTTTATAAGTAAACAACTGGGTAGATTAGCAGAAAAAATTAGCATCAATGAAATAGTACTGGGAGGTGACGACTGTCTGATTATGAACATGTAGTTAGTGCAGGTATACAAATGATTTATTCAAAGAACCGGCCTTCGGTGATATTACTATTAGCTATTCTTCGGTCAGACCTGCACAGTGATAAGTACAGTGCAAAGTTAAATGACAAGATGGAGGAGTTTAATATG
The DNA here is from genome assembly GCA_036785665.1 of Chirona hameri. NCBI lineage: Eukaryota > Metazoa > Arthropoda > Thecostraca > Balanomorpha > Balanidae > Chirona > Chirona hameri. The sequence goes on along the minus strand of JAXIVJ010006108.1, from coordinate 53,622 downwards.
AAATGGAGGACACTTAAAGGGAAATAATGACCTTTTTCCACAAAAATGGAGTTAGCACTTGAAATCGCCAGACGAGATCAAAATATATTGTAAATTCATCACATTTTGCATGAAAACTTTCCTACCGAAAGATATTTCAAGTTAAAGTTGATAAGCGTTCCACACTTTTAACGAACCGGTACTTGCAAGTACTTTTGGTCCTCATCAAACTGCGGGCTTTTCCCGTATTTTTTTACGCAATGGAGTGGAAAATATATTGTGCGTTCTGCTTGTTGTGATTATATGCACGGCGATCTTCTAAAACTAACAGCGATTGGAAAAAGTGGCAATAAAATCGGAAGCTCATCGATGCACATCAACGGCGGCATAGTTAGTGGTTGCGACCCTCAATTTTTGAAAATCGATTAATTTGTTTTCAACATTAGGAGTATTGTATAATTTGTCTGTGGCTGTATATAACACTATGCTTTATATTATCATGAACAATAATAATTTGTCCCCAAAAAACTAACAAACAATAACACAAAACTGGTAATTAAATCGGAAGCTCATCGATGCGCATCGACGGCGACCTATTTAGCGTCGGCGATTTGTTTACAAAGCCATTGTCATGCTTCTCGGCGCACTTAACCATTGTGGCGAGTTGTTCCTGATTAGTATACCCAAGTCCCGTAGCAGGCTTTGTTAATGACGTCACTAGTGCCATTCTTGTGTAGCAATGCAAAATATATCTGATTTTGAGTTGAAAGCTAATTAAAGACTTATTCAAATTATTGTTTTTAAGTTTGAATTTTCTTGTTAACCATTATTAAAGGTATTTTATCACTGTATTTCATAGTAGTTGACACTTCAGAAACTTGTGACGTAACAATATTGTATCCAATATGCATTTCCCTCACCTTTTGCTATTGTGGCGCAGTGCCGAGTGCTTTGCGAATACTAGCTTGCCTGGGGTTCGATTCATTCCGCCCTTATTTTATTCGAGTTGGTATAGTTTGCATGTTGTTGTTATTCATGACTTATACTGATAGTCAGTCATGCATCACGGATGCTTCACGGATTGCTTCACGGATGCGCTGCTCGAACGCACGCTAGTAGCGCTTTCGTTCTCCATGGCAACCAGGCGTGAGCCAATGAAAAGCCAGAACGTATTCCCTTTCTGGCTTTTGATTGGCTGACGCCTGGTTGCCATGGAGAACGAAAGCACTACTAGCGCTACTAGCGTGTGTCCGAGCAGCGCTCAGTTTGATGGGAAACGTCACAGAGCCTCCAAAAATGCCGCACTTGATGTAAACAATGGTAGGGAAGGACGAATTTGTCAATGATCTTCATGAAGTACACAAGGTACTTGTTTTGTATTTTTTCCAAACTTACAACTTTTAATTTGGGAATAATTGTATTTAATTCTTAAATTTAAATAAAATAATTTTAAAACCATAACGGTAGCCTAAGAAATTGTTGCTAACAAAATCAAAAGGTCATTATTTCCCTTTAACTATTTAGGAGAAACTGAATGATTCTGATCAGCGTTTGTAAAACCTGGCTATTGAAAAGTGGGAGTGATGGTTATTTAGTACTTTGAATTAGGTGTTTTGACCTGATACGCTGCTCCAGTCCCAGCCTTAGGCCGGGACTGTCGCCGCGCTGGAGGGCGGCGCCGCCGGGTCCGAGCTGGGTTTCGGCCAGAGATGGCCGAATCCCGGCCCGGATCCGGCGGTGAGGACTGCGGCCGCCGCGCCATTAAGCGTGGCGGGCGGACCCCCTGGGCGAGCCGCGCTCGAAGCCTGCACAACTAACTTGTAGTTGACGAGGCGGCTCTTTAATTCCCTTTGCATATAAGCATGTGTAGGTGTATATGGGGGTATGAATGTATGTAGGTATGCAAGTGTGTGCAAGTGTGTAGCGTTGCTCGTGAGCCAGAAAGGATTTATGCTATGTTAATGTTCAGTCCTGTGGCGTGCGGGCCGGTGCCGGCCATGCAGGCAGTGCGGGTGTGATGGCGCCGCAGGGCTCGGTAGTGTGCCGCGTTGCGCGCAGACGCGCTGCTGTGTTACTTCATCGGATTTTTGTGAGTGTGAATGTGTGGGTTTAATCACAATTATGCGCAATAAAAACAAAAAAACTGCTGTATTTGATCTGTTTAAAAGGCGAGGCGCTGTACATAACTCCAAAAATATACTTGGTCATCTTTTTACTCACAAGTTGTTTTGATGATCGATTGTTTGCTATATAAGATATCGTTCAGTTGGTATCGTGAGCGTATACCATTATTGTTCATCTCATGACTTCCTAAGCGTATAACATCAGTCATCAATAAAGGCTCTTAAATATTCCAGTTATATTCCATTTATTGACTTGTTATTGGCATGAACCTGTGACGTCCGATGCCATGGCTGAAATAACTAATTGGGTCAATGACCTTCGCTCATTGTTCACAGTTGGCACTGGTGGTATTTCCAGGTGATGTCATTTTTAGTAATCACAATACTTTGAGTTGCGTAAAAACAGGATAGACTCCCGGATTCCCAGTCACTTTTGTCGGGGAGTTTAGCTGATACATCCTCTTGTATGGCTTTCTGATATCCGTCACCGACCGACCGCAGTGTTGACAGATGACAGCCGGTGACTGACGGACAGACTATCGGTCGGCTAAAAATCGGCCTGCAGTAAGGCTTATGGTCTCGCGGACCAGGTCCCAGAGGTTCCAGCTATGTAGTGGAATCTCAGTCTGAGACGGCTGACGCAGCTCGACAGCAGACCATATACGGCACAGTGCAGTATGTTCGAGTTATCCGATCCATCCCGATCAGTGTCATTAGCGATGATAAATAATCAGATCTGGCTGTCATGGTCTTCTCCCAAATTACCTGAATCGCAACTGTGTGTGTGGCGTCAACACTGTGGATAGGCTGAGGTGACTGAGGACAGGCAAGTAGCCAGTATTTCGTCCGGGGGGGGGGGCGTCTCGAAAGGGCCCCCTTCCCAAGCGTTGAAAGGCCCAAACAAAACGGATGAAAAAGCACATTACAAGGATGGAAAATGCAGTATGACCGGTATGGCATTTGACCGGGGAACTATCAAAGCGTTCACAATTGTAGCATTCAATGCTTGTCCCATCCAAAACCGCTGCCAACAACGCTTGCGACATCCAAAATTCGCCAGGGTAGGGGACATCTTCCTCAGCCAAACTCGCCGCATCCAAAATGGTACTCGCCGCATCCCAAACCGTGACATACAGCCACATCAAAAGCCGTGGCAGTCAAGCTTGCGACATACAAAACTGTCTGGCGCGGTCATATTTGGAACTACTAGTTGCAGTGAAACACGCTAGATGGGGGAGTAGCGTGTGATGACGTAGTCACTCTAACACCCAAATCGGCTACAGTGGAATATGTTTATGCGAATGGACATCTGACACCACATTGGACCCGACGTTGTCTCGCATCGGCCGGCAGCTGTCGGGCGGAGAGAAGGGTGAGGCGTGAGCGGTGCAGACCGACGGAGTGGGGAACGTCACATCGAGACCGTGAGAAAGCTAATGGCAATTATACAACTAAGTTTGATGCTGCGTTGGCACTACGCCACTTGTTGCTAAGGCCAATAAAATCACTCACGACGAGGATGGGTGTTAGCTGCCACGTTTCGATATGCGATTACCGGCCCAGTCCGATAAACCTCATGGTACTAGCGTATGGTACTGCTACTACCATAGTCATTGGCGGATCCAGAACGGTGGTTAGAGGGGCGGGGGGGGGGGGCAAATTCCCCCCCCCCCCGCCCAAAAACACACACACATAATTCTGAAAACTCATCGTATTTCGCTTGGTTATGCATTGATAGCCGATTTTAAACAAACTTTCCTTTGTAAAAGTTGCTTAGATTGTCTTCCATATCAGGAAATGTGTCAATTTTGTGCCGATTTCAGGCGGTTTGGAGGGGGTCAAGGACGCAATCCCCCCCCCCCCGGATCCGCTAGTGACCATAGTCTGCAGTCTGCAACGGATTGAATTAACGGATTTCTTATTCTATAATTAATTATTAATTGTGATGAATTATTATTGAAAATGTAACATATACATAATTTAATAGTAATACATAAATATAATAGTTAACTCATTAAGTAAGTACCAAGGTGTGTTCTAGATGGACTGGATCAACAGTTTTCTGATCACATAGGGAGAGCGACGTCCTAACACAGCTTCGAAAACTTCCGCCCCCTAACTTCAGGCGTTTTCGAAATATAGAGGCACCGCCTCCAAACGGGACGGTCCGTTTTGACCAGGGGATCCGAAATTAATAGTAGTGGCCAGGCGCCGCTCCGCCAGCCGTTCCCCCGCGTGCGCGCCTATTGCCGTGTGCCCGGTAACCTGACCCCTGTTGCTCTCCCCTATACTGCGCTCCCACACTGCTTTCTTCATTAGTGACGTGACAGACATGACTCGGGGCACGTGGAAAGCGACCGGGGGGACAATTAAGATATCTATTTAGGCAGTGGAGCAGTTCAAGTTCCTATACTTGATCCTATTCCGATCCGACTCCGCCACTCCGCCTTTCTGCTCGGCTGCTTCCCACTCCACGTACCACGGCGTTGAACCAGGGCCGGACCATCGCAACTGATTCATGTTCCGTCCGCTCACAAGGCTAACAAGGAGACCACTAAACGATGGCTATTCCGACGGGCTGTATTGGGATTCAATGCACATGTGGAAAGATTCCAAGCTGCTGATCCGTTCCACGCAACGTTTGCTAGCTTCAGAGCAAGTGTGATAAAATATGTAAGAGACAATCCCGTCTGGTTTGTCTTGTTTCCTGACTTCACCTATTAGTGGGTTTATTGACCTGTTGGTGATCAATAGATAAATACATAAATACTACCAATGAAATAACGCATTCAATGCACCAAACTTTCCTTGTCCTTGTCTTGTACACAAATATAGACCTTTATCTTCATGGACTTCCCTCTGGCGATCACACTTTTCACTAAGTCTTGTACACATCCTCTGCTTCGTATCAGTGCACCAATACAGCTTCACTGCAGTGGAGCTGCGCCACTGGGAAGGGAGTCATACCCAGATAAAAGTAAAACTCTAATATCAGCCTTTAGCTCACTGTCGTGCAGGCCGAACAGTGCATCGTTCTTTACGTCAGCCACATACAGAGTGTTTCTCTTTTGATCAATTAAAAAACAGACGGTGAAAAAGGCTTCACGGGCAAAACAAAATCCACAGGCCACAGCTGATGATCTCTCCAGTACTGTCTGTTCCAGCTTCATCCTGATGGCTGGGGTCATCTTCTCTGGGGGAATGTCACTAGCGTCGCCACAGATTTTTGAGTGTGAGAGGGGGGGGGGACGAAGTGCCGGATGAACCATCGGTCCGCGAAAATGTGAAGGCAAATCAGTTTCTACTTAATAATGTATCATTAGGAACGCATTTTTTTCTTGTATGTACCAGCTTTATTTATTCTATTTTAATTTGTAACCGGTCAACAACAAAAAACTCGGAAATATGCACGGTAGAATGTTAAACAAATATATGTAGCATTATTCGATAGGCACTGACAGGCAATGATGACAGTCATTTTCAACAATTAAATCACCACACATGTAAGCTCTTTAGAGTTTTTTTCTGCTGTTTATATATATATATATATATATATATATATATATATATATATGAAAACATGTTACCACAAGCTGCTTGGGATTCGCTTCCCAAGTTGATACATAACCTAGTTATTCTTGTTACATAGAGAGTTGTTGTTACATACTATTTCATACTAATGACGAGAAGTGGCAGCCACCTGTCCGCTGTCCGTTCGGATGTCGCCTCGTTGACTCCGCGCACCTTGCAGTCACAACCGCGAAATTTGGCAGTTTAGTGGGGATGTAGGGTCGCACTATCGTATGCAAATTTTACGTCCATCCATGATAGCAATAGTCTGCAATTTTAATTATTATTAATATGATGTGAATATCAGAACTCGTAGGCGCCTCCCGGCTGCCACTGAACTGGCTTTTTGCTTTCGGGAGACACTGGCTCAGTGGTAATGACCTAATGGGGGGGGGGGGGTCAGGGTATTTGCTAGATATTTAGGTCAGTAATGCGATACAAGGCAACGTCACTGGCGTGTTTTTATATCTTCTTAATACGCTCAGCGCACTGTTCTGCGTGCTGACCGACCAGAGGTGCCCATTAGGGTGTGTCATATCGAAAACTTTTTTCTCAGTTCAAATTCTTCCGCTGATTTTCCTTGTCCCTGTGTCCATGGAAGCCCATTGGTGTGATTATTTCGCCCCTGTATTGAAAATGCGAGCGGCGAAGGCGGAAACAATTTTCATGTTTTCGGTGGCGCCTGGCGTTGCAGTCTCCATGTTGTATGTAATGCACACGGTCACACTAACACCAGCCGCGCGAGCGATAGTCGGCCCGTGGCGACTGACACCGTTTGGCGGTTAAAATTCAATCGTCATTTCTGGTTTAAGGGGAATGTCGATGCAATCGTTGGTGGACTTCATGTTTTGAGACGGTTTTACGGACTGCATATGTTCAGTGACCTCTTTCAAGAGGTTCTCCGATGACAGCTGTTGCAAGGTCAGCTCGGACGAGGAGAGGGAAATGAGAGCGCGGGAGGACAAAGGCGACGACGCGAAAGGGATATGTCACCTCCGTCGACTCCACCAAGCGTCTGCTGTCTCGCGCACGCATTGTCGCCGGAGACACGCGCGCAGGCGACGTGCGCGTGCCAGTTTGGTTTCGACTGCAGCGTGAGTGGACGTGAGGTTGCGCTTCATTGTGAATCAGACCATCCGTGCACCAGTGATGCCTTTGCGTAGCAAGGCAAAACATTTTTCCATCGGATCTCCTGGCGTCTTACCGGTAAATCACCTGCCTACGAACAGAGACGTTGTGAATTACGTAAGGCTGCTGGCAGGAGACAAAGTGAGCGGGCAACTACTGCATGTTTGCGTAAAACAGCAGAAGCGGTGATTGCAATATGGTCGAGTGAGGGTATACCCATAATCCAAGCGCATAACGTGGTTCGGAAGATCAAGCAAGCCTACGAAATATTTCACCGATTGAATAAGACGCCCAAAATAAACCGGGACGCAAAAACGAAACAAATTATTTCGGAAGAGAAACTTTTCAACAAGCTATTTGACATCGCCAGCTGCCGCTGCAAGGATCTGCGAAGCTGCAACTGCCCACTGTCGAGCCGCGTGCCGCCAGCGGAAATCACATTCCTTCGAGACCAGAGAGGAGCCCGCAAGATGAAACTGGGTGCGTAGACTACGAGGAGACGAGCAGGCGACGCAAGACTGCAAATCTCAGGCAGAAACAGGAGCGGAACGAGGGACGCGATGATGCAGATCAAGCTGGTCCCTCCCACGTTCGTGCGTCTCTCACCATCGACATCGACGAGGCTGGCCAGGGAGACTCACCAGCGACGACCGACACTAACGACAGCAGAAATAAGGCTGAAGCAAGTGAATCCGGGATGTCAGACTTCATCCAGGAGCCAAACAACGATGATCTGACAAACACTGATCTGGCAGCCGACAGGTATGGTATGTTTAACCGTACTGTAGCGGCTGTCATCAACTGCTTCCAAATGAATATCGGTCGCGTGTCCAGCGACAAAACAAAGCTGTTGGTCGACCCGAAACAAGTTTGGAGGGAGCGATGCCGGGTAAAACAAAACGAAGTGGCGACGCGGGACCAACAGCATAGAGGTGCTGAACTCAAGGCCCTGTACGTTGACGGACGGCATGATCAAACAAGCACCGGCCGAGGCAGCGACAAGGCAGCTGAGGAACACGTTGCTGTGATGGCGGAACCAGGAAATGAATATGTCACCCCCTTCACGCCAGTTTCTGGTAAAGCCATTGACCAAGTCAATGAACTGATAAACGTCGCCACCGGCTACGGAGACTCCGTCCACGTCCTGGGCTGCGATGGCGCGGCTGTCAACACCGGCAGATCTGGCGGAATTTGCCGGCTCCTCAAACTCATTCAAGAGAAAACGTTCCATTGGTTTGTCTGCCAGTTACACTGGAATGAGCTCGTGCTGAGGGAGGTGTTCCGGGAGTTGGACGGCAAAACCAGCGGACCCGGGTCATTCACGGGCCCGTTAGGCCAGGCGGCCAGCGGCTCCGTGCACCGGCTGTTTCCCTTGAAGTTCCGCCCGGTGAGCGGCCCAGAGCTGGCGCTGCCGGACAGCGTCATCGCCGACCTCAGCAGCGATCAACCCCTGCTGTATCAGCTCAGCAGGGCCTTGCAGACGGGCAATATAGCTCCAATGGAGGCGTGCAAGAATATCGGTCCTCTGAACCATGTAAGTTATATCAATTTTGTTTCTACTTTGTACTACAACTATGTGGGCTTCAAAGCCCTTCACGCCCCGCGCATGGCTATCTAGAAACCCACAGGAGCCTTCAAACATGTAGCCATTAAAGCCCGCAAGCGCCCGTAAGCGTAAAAATACCAGTCCTGCCTGCCTTTTGTATCGATTATTCATATGCACTGTTTTTGGCTCGACGTGTTCATTTATATTTGATCAAGCGGTTAAAAAAATGTAATGCAATCTTCCAATGAGATTTGAAATAAGTAAAACCTTCAAAGCACATCAAATACAAACTATTGGTTCTAGCTCCGAAAGTCCGAAAAAGCCCTGCTGTTTTTAAAACTGCAGCTTCTGGGCTATTCAAATATAACTCTCTTACAGAGTTTGCGCTCTTTCTCCAGGTGGTTGACAGTGGCTGCACGGCTCCTCCGCCTGTATATCGGCCGGTGCCGATACCGAGTCGCCCTCAGCGAACCTGTGCCTGATAGTGCAGTACCTGGTGCGCCACTACATTCCTGTGTGGTTTCGCATCAGAAGCCACAGCAAGTGCACCGAGGGTCCCAGCAACCTGCTGTTCAGTCTGCAGCTGCTCCGAGACCTGCCGCAGCCGCTGCCGAGCATAATACGGCCCGTGATCCAGCGCAACGCTTACTGGTTACACCCGGAGGCGCTACTGCTCGCCATGGTGGCAGATCCGGTCGAGCAAGTCCGTGCGCATGCCGTTCAGAGTATACGGCAATGCCGGCGGCGGTCGCAGGAGCAAGTACGTCCTTCCTACGTCCTTCCCTACGTCCTTCCGGCAGTAAACATGGCGGCATAAGACATCACACAGCTGATTGGCTGGCAGGCAGAGCTCGTCACAGAGCCTCCACTGACAGCTGACCTCTCTGACGCCGCGCTGCTGGATATCGTGCAGACACCGCTGCAAGTAGATCACTATCCGGTGTACACTGTTGCCGTAGAGCGCGCAGTGAAGGTGGTGACTGAAGCGGCTGTGACAGTGGTGGGTGAGGAACAGCGCCACGGCTTCATCTGCAGCCGCCTTCGTCACCGCCAGAAACTTGCCACCGTCGTTACCAAACGGTCGTGGTCACTGGATGCATGAAGTAAGACCTTTGTGAATGATGGCTAGCGATGCTGTATCGTTTGACTTATGAGCAATGTGTGCGACCGTTGTCCAAATGGAAAGTCCTGCCCTGCTCGCTGTAGTTAGATCCGTCTGAACGGTGTATCTCGCCGTTAGCAGACAATGGCGCGCGCGGCTGGTGTTAGTGTGACCATATCCATTACACCCAACATGGAGACTGTAACGCCGGGCGCCACAGAACACATACAAATTGTTTCAGCCTTCGCCGCTCGAATTTTCAATACAGGGGGAAAATAATCACACCAATGGGCTTCCACGGACACAGGGACAAGGAAAATCAGCGGAAGAATTTGATCTGTTACTAGTGACACACCCTAGTGCCCATATCTGTACCAGGAGGACTATCGGATAGCACTGGGTTCGGTGGCCGTCCGGCTCGTTATGCGGGGTAGTCGTTTTGTGGACGGCTGGCCAAGACGGATGCGGATGAAGTTACTCATGTACTTGAAGTAATGGATGAAGTAGTTATCCAAAAACTACATCGCTTTGCAAACTGTGAACGCATTTGGGCAGATCATTGGCTGTCATTTAAAAAAAAAATAGTCAGAAGCTTTTGAATATATAGGTTTATGAGTTCAGGACCCGGCATAAGACATTGCAAATTGAAACTGACCGTTCCGCTCTGTTACCAGGAATGCAAAAGCGAATGAAATAACATGTTGGTTACCAAAGACTCCAAAACGTACATTGATATATCTGTCTTATTGATCATGTGTACCTATAGGTACACACGTATTGTATTTAATTTAATCAATACAATATATTTTCGATTCATCAGGTACCTTGTTATTGAATAAACTTCTGATAACCATGTTAGGTCCCTTTCTTTCAACCTCGGTTTTAAACACAACAGTAGATGTGGACTGCGACAGGGACGAAGAACCATACACGCTGCCATCGTCGCCTGTAAAGCCTGCCTGTAAGTGCATAGTTAACCGTCGCGATAGTGATGTAGCTGTGTAACCTATGTATGTCGAGTTTGAGCGGCGCGCGCAGTCGCCGACAGTACATTTGAACTCATATACTACATTGTTGGCTTTCAGAAGGAAGCTGTCTTTGGATAAGTTGATGTTCATGATTAGGTCTGAAGTCCTTGGACTTGTATAATAGACTATCATCTTGATACTGTTCTGGGGGTCAGCTGGGATACAGTTTCTGGCTATAATGTCACAGCAGCTTTTTTGTCGGCCTTATAGGCTGTGAACATTCTGTTTCTGTAGTAGAGTTTGATGTCAGCGGTCGGTTTTGCTCCACCACCCTCTGTTGATGATCGAAAGTGTTTATGGAGCTGTTTTTTTATCTGGTTATCATTTTCAGTTAGGCTGAAGTTGTTGCTGACTAGGATGTTTCTGATCCTATTGAATTACTGGTGTACTAGGGCCCAGGTTGTACAGTGTGTCAGTGCCCGGTGTATATATGCACGAATTACACTTTCTTTGTATTTATCTGGGCTCTCGCTCAGGCCGTTAAGACATCTATCATCATCTAATATCAGTGGGTTTCCTGTAAACCGAGGTAACGATTGTTTTATTTGAAGCATCAACTGTTACATCTAGAAATGGAATTCGGTAGTTTACTGACATTTCGAACATTAATTTGATAATTGATTTGTCTCCAAGTTCGGATTTGAGGCACATGAGTTGTTCCTCGTCAACAATATCAACAAATATGTCATCATTGTACCGGCAGTACGTGAAAGGTTTCTTCTAGGCTCTCAAAGGTCAGTGATTATATCTGTGCCATATACGTTTCCGCAAATGACACCCCAAGGGGGAACCCATTGCCACCCCATCGATCTGTCGGTAAAGTTTGCCCTCTGGACATTGGAAGGAGTGTCTTTTGTGCATATCTCAAAGAGACGTTTTAGTTAGCTCTTGCTCTAAGTACACGTGGCGCCGGGATAGACGCATGAGAGTACATGTTCTCAAGAAGCATATCAATCGTCTCATCGACAGGGACATTCGTAAAGAGTGAAGATGCGTCAAAAGATGCCAGGGTGCCATGCCTTTCCCGTACTCTGAGTATTTCTATGAATTCTTCAGACGATCTCAGGGAATAAGTTTTCGGTATGCAAGTTGAAATAATAGAGTTCAGCTGTATAGCTACATTGTAAGCTGGCGTGGGAATCCATGCAAAATGATTGGTATAATAGGGATAACTTCTTTGGGTGTCTAGGTTTCCATAAAAGTAACCTGAGTTAATCTCACCTCTCAGTTTCTGGAATATTACGCTACCGTTCTCTGCGTTAGCGACATCGATTATATCATTCAGGATGATTGTATATTAGAACAAGTTTTATATCACTTTCTTCTAGAACATTCAAACAATAATTCGAATAGATTGAAACTGTGATGTATAGCTTTTCTTGCGTGTGTGCATTATTTCATCTTGTGTATATGGTGCTGATGAAGTCATTTATGACGAAACGCGTCCGCCTATGTGTTTACTTTCCTGTGTCATGTTTGCCATAATTGTCGGTATATGAATATATACACATATATTACATAGCTGGAGGGGGTCGCACGGGTGTTATCGTAAAGCTGGATAATTAAAATGAACCTTAAACGGAAACAATAACAAAATCATACAAAGCCTATACGAGTGACTAGCATAGGGTCTGGAATTCAAGATATTGACCGCCACGACGATGTTCATGCTACATTAAGCATGATTTTGTATGTTTTACAGAGGGTAGGGGTAGGGGGTTCAAACTTCAAACATGTTTGCGCTACTTAATTATATACGGGGCTCAGTCGAAACGTTACGAAGCGTTACATTAAAACGGCAATATTCAACAGGGTGTTAAATATTGCCGAAGAAAGCGTTACGTAATATATGTACGATCCATAGTACGGCGGCGCTCGGCGCGTCGCGACACGACGACGCGTTCTCCCACGGTGTAATGTGATACCCGCCCGCCCCGGGTCTGCCGCCCTCACATCATCACTCCATATGTATCTTTCACCAACACCTAACGGCTACCAGAATTCGGCGGGACGGGAGGGCGGAAGCACGAGTTTTGTCATGGGCGGTGCCCATATGGACCAACAGAGATGGGAACGTTGGAAAACGGGAGAAAGCGGCGGTCTGGTGACTTTTGCGTAAGGATTGAACATCGCTAGATTTGGCAACACCGTCAACATTCAAATTTCGATCTGGCAACATGGGGCGATATCGTCAAGGGATCGTACGATCGTGCATTGACTGTGAGGTGAGTAACCAACCTATCTTTAATGAATTGATGTACAAGTTAAGGGACTCCAACTATGTAACACATTTTGTCAATTTTGCCCTCCGTTCGTTGTTTCCATTCATGGGTGGTCTGAAGCTATAATCAGTGATCCTGGTATAAGATACAATTTACACAAATAACTAGATGTGGATTGCTATTAAGTGTGACAGATATTTGTGGTTCTCTTTCTATGCAGGTACCTGGCAAGTGGCCAGAGCCAGCGGGATATAGCAAGGTCCTTCCGGGTTGGACGAGCCACACCAAGCAATATCATCAAGGTCTGTGCGTTGGGATGAGCTGGCAACGAATGAGATGAAGCCGCCAACGCAGGAAGGCTGGCTGGCCATTGCCAAAGAGTTTGGGGAGAGGTAGCACTTCCACACCGCTTGGGTATGTAAACACAAATGTTTCCTGCCCAGTGCCATGTTGTAACAAAGGTTGATTTTCACCCTGTTTATAAAGTCTTGGAATAGGTGTTGTAATTTTACATTGATAGCTGTACCTGGCTGGTGGCTGAGCAGTACGCTGAGCGGTACAGTGAGCTGTACGGCGTACACTGAGCAGTATGCTGAGCTGTACGCTGAACAGTATGCTAAGCTTTGCGCTGAGCCGTACGCTGAGCTGTGTGCTGAGCTGTACAGTGAGCTGTATGCTGAGCCAACCTTGGAATTTTGGCCATTTTATGGACTTTTGGGGTAAAACAAATCATGAATCTCTTCATTTTTTGTTCTTGGAATTTAGCGTACACTGAGCAGTATGCTGAGCGTGTACGCTGAACAGTATGCTGAGCTTTGCGCTGAGCTGTGCGCTGAGCTGTGCGCTGAGCTGTACAGTGAGCTGTATGCTGAGCCAACCTTGGAATTTTGGCCATTTTATGGACTTTTGGGGTAAAACAAATCATGAATCTCTTCATTTTTTGTTCTTGGAATTTAGCGTACACTGAGCGTACACTGAGCAGTACGCTGAACAGTATGCTGAGCTTTGCGCTGAGCTGTGCGCTGAGCTGTGCGCTGAGCTGTGCGCTGAGCTGTACAGTGAGCTGTATGCTGAGCCAACCTTGGAATTTTTGCCATTTTATGGACTTTTGGGGTAAAACAAATCATGAATCTCTTCATTTTTGGTTCTTGGAATTCGCTCTTTTCACCTGATTTAACCAACATTGTAGCGAAAATAAAATTACATTTTCCTCAAGGATTTAATATCTATTACAAATCAGGAATTTTTACTTTCCAAGTACCAATCCAGTCTGATGGTACCAGTCCAGTGGTACCAATGACCAGTCTGATGCTTATAGCGCAGGTGTAGTAACATATTTCATACTATATCTAATAGCATTGTGCTGTATCTGGTTTCAGGTGCAATAGATGGCAGGCACATCAATGTCCACCGACTCGCTGTCCTACATCGGCCCGGACGACGTGGATGTCGAGCACGACGGCCAGTTGCAAAGAGGCGCGTGACGGTTGCAGTCAGAGGCAGCTGGCGCGCTCGGGTGCCCCCCGACGGCTCGGCTCCAACAACACTGCTCTGGACGCTATGGCGCTGAGGGATCGATTCGCGGATTAGTTATCGTCACCGGAGGGGGCAGTACCCTGGCAGGATCCCGTGGCCCGTCGCGGTGAGCTGGGCATTTCAGAGTGATGTCAAAAGTCGGAGTGGCCTAGCTGGCGCTGAAGCTGCTGCCGTCCGTGGTCTTCTCAAATCGGGATGGGCGCTACGCCGTTGTGACTGTGCATGACTGTGCCACTGGCGGCGGCGCGCGGTCAAGTACAGCGGCAGCGCTGAGGTCGGCTGCTGGTTCGACAGCGCTCGGCGCCCGCGGTGCCGCCACCGGCCGTCGGTGCAGCCAGCCTGGCTCCACTGCCGCGAGCAGGCCCGTCACGTGCTGAAGCTGGGACTTGCTGCTGATGGCTAGGACTGGTTTTGCTAATTGTTCGTACCTGAGTAGATGACGTTGAGTAGCGTCGAACGTTGCATTACGGCATGAATGCGTGAAATCGTGTTATCGTTTTGAAGACTCGGAGGGCAGGAGTTTGCACGCTAACACAATAAATGCGTTGATGTTATGGAAAAGTGTTTATTGAGCGTACAAACGGGGCACAGCACAACAACGATCAATGCACTGGATTATCAGTGAACGGAAAGACTCACTAACTGGGTATCTTGGCAGTAATAAGCTCGCATGAATAAGTCCTCCTGAATCTCGCACTCGCGCTGGGGCGCGCCTTGCGCCATTCATATTTGTGTGTGTACCATTTCAATTTGGAGTTCATCCTGCTCTTCATCATCTGAAAACAAGTGGGTGGGAACTGGTGTAAGGTATTGAAATGCACATTAATTGGGGGGTGGGGGGGGTAACAGTTTAAAAATGGCAAATTGTTTATGAAAATGTAGCATGAAGTGAAAAGTGTGACCTGTTTTAATGAAGTTGCCTTGCAATATCAATATCAGACAGTGTATTGATTTGACACTGATTGAATCAATTGGAATCGTTCAATCAAAATTAATTGAATCATCAAAAATTATTGATCCACGACCAGATCTTTTGATTCGTGAATCGTGATTGAATCAAAACCCGCATCAAATCAAGGCTGATTGAATCAAAATATTTAACGATTTTTAACAATACAAGTACACTGGTAAATTGTGCAAATACATGCAGTCTCAGTGGCTACATTAATTTATACTAAAATACTATTTCTGTAACAATGTTTTAATGATCATATATAGGCATGTTAATATTTGTATTGATTTGACAAATTCACATCATATATTTAAATGTTGAATCAAACGTGAATCGATTAAAATATTTGTTTTGATTCTTTGAATCGGAAGGAATCAATTCTCAAAATTGTATCTGTGAATCAAACAGTGATTGAATCATTCAAATTCCTAAATGAATCATGATTGAATCGTTCTAAAAAAGTTGAATCAATAACCAGTCTGAATTTATATCATTAACCTATAGGTAAATTATATTAAAATAATCAAATTGAGCCTGAGCCATTGGAATAGCATCAGGATTCTGATTCATCAGAAGCAAATGTTTGGCTTCAACCATATTCAAATTTGAATTAACCTTCAACATTCAAATCAAACTCAAATAACCAAATGTACCCACCTCGATTATGTAGAAGAAAATACAAACAGGAAACTTCACTTCCAACAGCAGGACAGATGGAACCGACAATAACGGACAAGAAAGTTCAACATTGTCCAACTTCTGCGCACCTCTCCACGTTCTGCATACGCGAACAAAATGGTGTGAGAACGTCACCAAACCGCACGAAAACGCCACCCCGAAAACGCGTCAAATCGCCGGTGCCCATATCCACCGCCAGAAGTCGTAAAGTGTCAGCTGACTGCGCTTCGGTTATCCGCCGCTCTCTCCCGTTTCCGCGCGTTTGCTCACGTTACGACATCTAGCGGTCCATATGGGCACCGCACATTAGTCCTCGAGTAACCGATGCCATTTTACAGCTTCAAACTGTATTTACGGTAAAAACACTCCGATGCATACATCCATAGTGATTTTTCCAGGATAGGCTGACATGAACACACGACCGCGATCAAAATTTAGGCTGACAAATTTAGCCTGACATCTCGCATGTCAGGCTAAACAGGATTCACGGAAACCGTGTAATTATATAAAAAAAACTTCGCGTGGCCCAAATGTTGCACAGATCTTCCCCTACCTGTAGATGCCTACATTATTAACACGCGCCTCGCTGGTATATTCAGTCGAATAGATTCTGACCCCTCGTTATCTTTCGAACCAATAACCACAGCGACACTCGCAAGACGGCAATCGAAAGCTCTCAATGAGACGCATCTCAAGCATTAGCTACATTTTCCAAATAGGGTCACAGGTCAGGTCACGGTCAGGTCAAAGGTCAAAATCGAAGCATTTGAGTTGTTGGACCATACTTTCTATTCAAAGCCTTAGATTGCGACTATTATCGCACACAGTGCTCTCAGAGGTATAATAAATATACCGCCTAAGCGAAAAATAAATTTAAGCAAAGGCCAAGGTCAAGGTTAGGTCACAAAAGGTCACTAATAGCAAAAGGTCTACGAAAGTCATGAGACACATGGTTTATGGGTTATTTTACACGTAGAATTCGATAGTAGTAGCCATTTTCACGTCGTTTTTATGTGCGTTAGATAAGCAGAAAATTACTCTTATTGGAAGGCGTGCATGGTTCCATAAAACAATTTCTTGGGAAAATATTTGACTCAATTTAACTGAAACGATATGAATAGACAAGACCTTTGACATCACAGTTATGTCTCATCTGTTGAAAGAACTGTTTTAGAAATGCTTAAAGTTGCGACCCGAATACCACCTATTCTCCCATTTCTAGTGTCAAAGGACCCTTCCAGGCGTGACATCTGCTGTTATGAATAGCCTTGCCAGGCTGCGAAGGCTCTAATCGATCTGAGAGGGTCATTTCCCGGTCTGAGAATGCCCTCTTGCGATCAGAGTGGGCCCTCCGTGTGTCTGAAAGGGCTCTATGCATGCATGAGAGGGTCCTAAGTAGGGATGCAAATTTCAGGACCACGGAGCCGGCGCCGGGCCAAAATTCAGGCCCCGCGTGACTGAAGCCGTCTAAACACAGACTTGCCGTTCTCATGCCGGGCTCAGCACAAGTTCGGGGGTTAAAATACTGTTTAATGTACAATGAAGTCAAGACAATGCCCCCTTTCCGCCTGGCTATTGCACGGCGGCTCTTCCCCTATAGCCCTCGCCGTGCCGGTGCTCGGCGCCAACTTCGCCGTGCCGGGGGGGGGGGGGGGGGGGGGGTGTGTGTGTGTGTGTGTGTGTGTGTGTGTGTGTGTGTGTGTGTGTGTTTAGACACCCCCTCCAACTCGAAAACTAAAAGGGCTAGAAAGACGCAGAAAAGCGTGTTCGAAAGCTCTCGAGAAGCACATTCGAAAATACTTAAGATATTGTTTTCCTAAAGCCAATATTGAGGTCACCAGAGGTCATCAAAGGTCAAATTTTCCTGTTTTAGGACATTGCTCCAGAAATTCCCATATATCTCAGAAACGATGATAGTTAGAAAGAAACGGAAAAAAGCAAACGCCAGCCAGTGCAATTTGTAATCGCTAAAGTGTCCTCAGATTTGATCTCAGGTCAATATTTGAGGCTCCAGAGGCCAAAAAGAAAAAAAATCATTGTTTTTGCTAAATCGTTTTTGCTATTAACTTTTTACTTAATAAAGATAACGGAAAACTCTTTACGCCATTAAGTTTATCTAGTCAAGGCGCTTTGAATGATATATATGGTGACCTTGTTAAGTCAACTTAACAATTTGACCTAAGGTCAAGGTCATGTGGTGACCCAAGTAGGTCATGTTGCATATGGAAAGATGTACCTCGACGAG
Source organism: Chirona hameri (assembly GCA_036785665.1). NCBI lineage: Eukaryota > Metazoa > Arthropoda > Thecostraca > Balanomorpha > Balanidae > Chirona > Chirona hameri. Next base: position 35,513 of record JAXIVJ010006108.1, on the reverse strand, counting down.
ACAAACACATTGGTGTCGGTTTGACTTATCTATCGTCATTATGTCGAGAGTTATTGACATACAACTGTTGGTGACCTCGGATGACCTCGGCTGACCCTGTAGGGGTCAGTGAACAAAAATAGCACCTAGGTCATCAAGAATGGCCTCTAATAACATGATCCAGAATGAATTAGACTGATATCTTGCGTATCTTTGGAATAGGAAGCATTTTAATATTTCCCCATTGACTTATAATGGGGAGGTCACGAAATTGACCCGACCTTAGGTCGCTGATATAAAAAAAAATTAAGATAAACAAATTGTAGATACATATGACCTTATAAAATTCTGTAAGTATAAAACCGATCATCTAAAAACTGTGACTGTGGTACGACCACAAGTTTTTTTTGGAGGTGGGGTCACGTGACCTGGTCTGGTGACCTGACCTGAGATGACTCGATGTATTTTGTTTAACATAATGTGCGCAATTGATGCCCGAACAGCTGTGTCAAAAAACGGCGGCGCTGCGCGCCGCCGTTTTTTCGCTATCCTCGAAAAACCTGAGGGGGGTGTCTAAACCCCCCGCCCATATCCCCGCCCCGGCACGGCGCGGAATAGGGAAGAGCCGCCGTCCCGCGGCATGTGACGGACTCTGCGTCCCGGCTGCAATTGCGACAGCACTTTTCGAAATGACCTACAATGTGCCGTGTATATTTCATATTTCGTGTGTGTGTGTGCGTGTGCGTGTGCGTGTGCGGGTGCGGGTGCGGGTGCGGGTGCGGGTGCGGGTGCGGGTGCGGGTGCGGGTGCGGGTGCGGGTGCGGGTGCGGGTGCGGGTGCGGGTGCGGGTGCGGGTGCGGGTGCGGGTGCGGGTGCGGGTGCGGGTGCGGTGTGTGTGTGTGTGTGTGTGTGTGTGTGTGTGTGTGTGTGTGTGTGTGTGTGTGTGTGTGTGTGTGTGTGTGTGTGTGTGTGTGTGTGTGTGTGTGTGTGTGTGTGTTGTGATTACCTGCATGTATTGACTGGGCCGTAATAGCCACTTATGGACAAGCCCTTGATAAATGAACAATAAACAATGAACATGCATATTGCTGGCTGCCGGGCATCGCGGGTGCTGCCACATGTGGCCTGGCTTGATGCCGGTGCCAACTCATTTATAAGCGGTGGCGGTGGCGTTGCCGGTTCCTGTTTTGGAGACATTTTGCATCTCTAGTCCTAAGTCAGTCAAGCTGGTTCATCGGCGTTTTCAAAGATGATAATTTGTCTACCTGAGAAGGTCCATGACCGGTTTGAGGGGTCCTTGCTAGGCTTAAGAGGGCCCTTGGTCGATCTCACTGGTACTCGGTCGGCCTGATAAGGGCCTCGGCTGGTCTGCAGCGGACCAGCGGTACTATCCAGGCCAGGTTTTCTGACAGAGCAAAATTGCTGTTCTGGACTTGGTCGAGCCGAGGTTATTCACATGACCTGAAAGGTCACCCGTTGACCTGAAACCTAAAAGTCGAATACTGTTAGATTCCTCTCATGACAGGCAACATGCTGGTTCTTACCGCATTGCTCTAAGTTGCTTGGTTTGGAAGTTAGCAGGGGAGACTGTCAGCCCCCCCCCCCCACCCCCGTAGGGCGAAGGTGAAAAGCTCCCGTATGGCGAGGGTTAAGAGGCATTGGTACTGATAATGGCAACGCAGCACGCACTTGAAAAGACACATGCCAAACACAACTCATATACCTAAGTCGGTTGGAGTTTTCCGTATTGGTCCACATCTCAAGAATCGCAAGGTTCATGAAAGAGTGATATATCAATAACCGTTCAGTGTCAAACAAAGTTATAACGTTCTTGTTAACGCTCACCGCCGCTAACGTCTGCGCACGAGACATCATGTCGTAGTATTTGAGGGCTATTACATCTCCAGCGTCTAGAACCTCCACACTGCTCTACTGACATGACACATTGGGTAACCCACATCTCCAGCGTCTAGAACCTCCACACTGCTCTACTGACATGACACATTGGGTAACCCACACCTCCAGCGTCTAGAGCCTCCACACTGCTCTACTGACATAACACAGTGAGTCTCCCACACCCCCAGCGTCTAGAGCCTCCACACTGCTCTACTGACATGACACAGTGAGTCTCCCACATGTCCAGCGTCTAGAACCTCCACACTGCTCTACGGATATGACACATTGAGCCTCCAACATCTCCAGCGTCTAAAACCTCCACACTGATGTTGCTGTACTGATCATGACACAGTGAGTCTCCCACACCCCCAGCGTCTAGAACCTCCACACTGCTCTACTGACATGACACATTGGGTAACCCACATCTCCAGCGTCTAGAACCTCCACACTGCTCTACTGACAAGACACATTGAGTATCCCACATATCCAGCGTCTAGAACCTCCACACTGCTCTACTGACATGACACATTGAGTAACCCACATCTCCAGCATCTAGAATCTCCACACTGCTCTACTGACATGACACATTGGGTAATCCACATCTCCAGCGCCTAGAACCTCCACACTGCTCTACTGACATGTCACACTGAGTCTCCCACATCTCCAGCGTCTAGAACCTCCACACTGCTCTACTGACATGACACATTGGGTAACCCACATCTCCAGCATCTAGAACCTCCACACTGCTCTACTGACATGACACATTGGGTAACCCACATCTCCAGGATCTAGAACCTCCACACTGCTCTACTGACATGACACATTGGGTAACCCACATCTCCAGCGTCTAGAACTTCCACACTGCTCTACTGACATGACACATTGAGTCTCCCACATCTCCAGCGTCTAGAACCTCCACACTGCTCTACTGACATGTCACACTGAGTCTCCCACATCTCCAGCGTCTAGAACCTCCACACTACTCTACTGACATGACACATTGGGTAACCCACATCTCCAGCGTCTAGAATCTCCACACTGCTCTACTGACATGACACATTGGGTAACCCACATCTCCAGCGTCTAGAACCTCCACACTGCTCTACTGACATGACACATTGAGTCTCCCACATCTCCAGCGTCTAGAACCTCCACACTGCTCTACTGACATGACACATTGAGTCTCCCACATCTCCAGCGTCTAGAACCTCCACACTGCTCTACTGCCATGACACATTGAGTCTCCCACATCTCCAGCGTCTAGAATCTCCACACTGTTCTACGGATATGACACATTGAGTCTCCCACATCTCCAGCGTCTAGAGCCTCCACACTGTTCTACTGACATGACACATTGGGTAACCCACATCTCCAGCGTCTAGAACCTCCACACTGCTCTACTGACTGACACATTGAGTCTCCCACATCTACAGCGTCTAGAATCTCCACACTGCTCTACGGATATGACACATTGAGTCTCCCACATCTCCAGCGTATAGAGCCTCCACACTGCTCTACTGACATGACACATTGGGTAACCCACATCTCCAGCGTCTAGAACCTCCACACTGCTCTACTGACTGACACATTGAGTCTCCCACATCTCCAGCGTCTAGAACCTCCACACTGCTCTACTGACATGACACATTGGGTAACCCACATCTCCAGCATCTAGAACCTCCACACTGCTCTACTGACATGACACATTGAGTCTCCCACATCTCCAGCGTCTAGAACCTGCACACTGCTCTACTGACATGACACAATGAGAGTCCCACATCTCCAGCGTCTAGAACCTCCACACTGCTCTACTGACATGACACATTGAGTCTCCCACATCTCCAGCGTCTAGAACCTCCACACTGCTCTACTGACATGACATGTTGAGTGTCCCACACCTCCAGCGTCTAGAACCTCCACACTGCTCTACTGGCATGACACATTGGGTAACTCGTATCTCCAGCGTCTAGAACCTCCACACTGCTCTACTGACATGACACATTGGGTAACCCACACTCCAGCGTCTAGAACCTCCACACTGCTTTACTGACATGACACATTGGGTAACCCACATCTCCAGCGTCTAGAACCTCCACACTGCTTTACTGACATGACACATTGGGTAACCCACATCTGCAGCGTCTAGAACCTCCACACTGCTCTACTGGCATGACACATTAGGTAACCCACATCTGCAGCGTCTAGAGCCTCCACACTGCTCTACTGACATGACACATTGGGTAACCCACATCTCCAGCATCTATAGCCTCCACATTGCTCTACTGACATGACACATTGGGTAGTCCACATCTCCAGCGTCTAGAATCCCCACACTGCTCTACTGACATGACACATTGGGTAATCCACATCTCCAGCGTCTAGAATCTCCACACTGCTCTACTGACATGATACATTGGGTAACCCACATCTCCAGTGTCTAGAACCTCCACACTGCTCTACTGACATGACACATTGAGTAACCCACATCTCCAGCGTCTAGAACCTCCACACTGCTCTACTGACATGACACATTGATCTCCCACACCTCCAGCGTCTAGAACCTCCACACTGCTCTACTGACATGACACATTGAGTTTCCCACATCTCCAGCGTCTAGAACCTCCACACTGCTCTACTGACATGACACATTAAGTAACCCACATCTCCAGCATTTAGAGCCTCCACACTGCTCTACTGACATGACACATTGGGTACCCCACATCTCCAGCGTCTAGAATCTCCACACTGCTCTACTGACATGATACATTGGGTAACCCACATCTCCAGTGTCTAGAACCTCCACACTGCTCTACTGACATGACACATTGAGTAACCCACATCTCCAGCGTCTAGAACCTCCACACTGCTCTACGGATATGACTCATTGAGTCTCCCACATCTCCAGCGTCTAGAACCTCCACACTGCTCTACAGACATGACACATTGGGTAACCCACATCTCCAGCGTCTAGAACCTCCACACTGCTCTACTGACATGACACATTGAGTTTCCCACATCTCCAGCGTCTAGAACCTCCACACTGCTCTACTGACATGACACATTAAGTAACCCACATCTCCAGCGTCTAGAACCTCCACACTGGTGTACTGACATGACACATTGGGTACCCCACATCTCCAGTGTCTAGGACCTCCACACTGCTCTACTGACATGACACATTGGGTAACCCACATCTCCAGCGTCTAGAACCTCCACACTACTCTACTGACATGTCACACTGAGTGTCCCACATCTCCAGCGTCTAGAACCTCCACACTGCTCTACTGACATGACACATTGGGTAATCCACATCTCCAGCGTCTAGAACCTCCACACTGCTCTACTGACATGACACATTGGGTAACCCACATCTCCGGCGTCTAGAACCTCCACACTGGTGTACTGACATGACACATTGGGTAACCCACATCTCCAGCGTCTAGAACCTCCACACTGCTCTACTGACATGACACATTGAGTCTGCCACATCTCCAGTGTCTAGAACCTCCACACTGCTCTACTGACATGACACATTGGGTAACCCACATCTCCAGCATCTAGAACCTCCACACTACTCTACTGACATGACACATTGAGTCTCCCACATCTCCAGCGTCTAGAACCTCCACACTGCTCTACTGACATGACATGTTGAGTGTCCCACACCTCCAGCGTCTAGAACCTCCACACTGCTCTACTGGCATGACACATTGGGTAACTCGTATCTCCAGCGTCTAGAACCTCCACACTGCTCTACTGACATGACACATTGGGTAACCCACACTCCAGCGTCTAGAACCTCCACACTGCTTTACTGACATGACACATTGGATAACCCACATCTCCAGCGTCTAGAACCTCCACACTGCTCTACTGGCATGACACATTAGGTAACCCACATCTGCAGCGTCTAGAGCCTCCACACTGCTCTACTGACATGACACATTGGGTAACCCACATCTCCAGCATCTAGAGCCTCCACATTGCTCTACTGACATGACACATTGGGCAGTCCACATCTCCAGCGTCTAGAATCCCCACACTGCTCTACTGACATGACACATTGGGTAATCCACATCTCCAGCGTCTAGAATCTCCACACTGCTCTACTGACATGATACATTGGGTAACCCACATCTCCAGTGTCTAGAACCTCCACACTGCTCTACTGACATGACACATTGAGTAACCCACATCTCCAGCGTCTAGAACCTCCACACTGCTCTACTGACATGACACATTGATCTCCCACACCTCCAGCGTCTAGAACCTCCACACTGCTCTACTGACATGACACATTGAGTTTCCCACATCTCCAGCGTCTAGAACCTCCACACTGCTCTACTGACATGACACATTAAGTAACCCACATCTCCAGCATTTAGAGCCTCCACACTGCTCTACTGACATGACACATTGGGTACCCCACATCTCCAGCGTCTAGAATCTCCACACTGCTCTACTGACATGATACATTGGGTAACCCACATCTCCAGTGTCTAGAACCTCCACACTGCTCTACTGACATGACACATTGGGTAACCCACATCTCCAGCGTCTAGAACCTCCACACTACTCTACTGACATGTCACACTGAGTCTCCCACATCTCCAGCGTCTAGAACCTCCACACTGCTCTACTGACATGACACATTGGGTAATCCACATCTCCAGCGTCTAGAACCTCCACACTGCTCTACTGACATGACACATTGGGTAACCCACATCTCCGGCGTCTAGAACCTCCACACTGGTGTACTGACATGACACATTGGGTAACCCACATCTCCAGCGTCTAGAACCTCCACACTGCTCTACTGACATGACACATTGAGTCTCCCACATCTCCAGTGTCTAGAACTTCCACACTGCTCTACTGACATGACACATTGGGTAACCCACATCTCCAGCATCTAGAACCTCCACACTACTCTACTGACATGACACATTGAGTCTCCCACATCTCCAGCGTCTAGAACCACACTGTTCTACTGACATGACACACTGAGTCTGCCACATCCCCAGCATCTAGAACCTCCACACTACGCTACTGACATGACACATTGGGTAACCCACATCTCCAGCGTCTAGAACCTCCACAATGCTCTACTGACATGACACATTGAGTCTCCCACATCTCCAGCGCCTAGAACCTCCACACTGCTCTACTGACATGACACATTGGGTAATCCACATCTCCAGCGTCTAGAACCTCCACACTGCTCTACTGACATGACACATTGATCTCCCACACCTCCAGCGTCTAGAACCTCCACACTGCTCTACTGACATGACACATTGCGTTTCCCACATCTCCAGCGTCTAGAACCTCCACACTGCTCTACTGACATGACACATTAAGTAACCCACATCTCCAGCGTCTAGAACCTCCACACTGCTCTACTGACATGACACATTGGGTACCCCACATAATATGACATACATGACAATAATGACATAATAATGACACACAACACATCTGTACAACTCATCTGTTAGGGTTCCCTGTCTCGTTGGGCATGCAAGGATGGCATCCACAGGGAATGGAAGGAACCCAGCACACCATACACACTGGTCACCAGGTCGAACCCGGGAGACCTGAGAGTGAGATGTGCCTCTGCATGAAGACCTCAGTATTCCTAAAATGGTGCAACATATACTATACCTATACATTGTAATGTACATACATGTGCAACACATGGCTACGCAAATCAAAACAATCAAATGACACAGATTGAAGTATAGTCAGTTTGGCCTATTGAGGGTACTCATAAAGAGCATCGCTTTAGTCAGCCAGCTTGGCTGTGAATGAATTTATATTTTTATCAGCTACCACTCTATCTGGAAGAGAGTTCCATGACTCTCCACAGTGGACTCCAAAATGTCTCTTGTGCATGTCAGTTTGAGCGTGGACATGTCTTACGTTCAATCTATGGCCTCTCGTCCCAGATTGGGGAGCCAGGGTGCACAAGTCAGTAGGAGCGATCGAGCATTGGCCATGGAGCAGTTTCCAACACTGAATCATGTCAGCACGGAGAAGCCTTCCTTGGGCTGAGTGAGATGAGTCAAGTGCCATGAGTCAAGAAAATCTCCCACAACCTCAAAAAATATCCCACACAAAAGAGTCAATACAAAGCAAATAGCTAGCTTACAGCTTGATGCATCCATGCTTTTGAGTCAGTATCACTACACCACTAGCATGAAGTCTCACGTCGGGTTCAGCATACCTGACACTGACTGAGACATGCCAGGAATCATGAGCTCGATGAGAGCGGGTACTACAGGCCTTGAGGCCTAAAAATCCTTATTACTGTAAGGTAAGGTAGTCAGGTATTTGGATATGACCAGCGACTGGATCTTCACTCTACACATCCAAGGTAAAAGTCCAGTCTCCATTAACATCCGCATCAGTTGCTGGCACTAGGCCCAAATAATCATTTTTTGACGTGTCAATATTGTGATCCAGCCCAATAGAAATGGTATTGGGGAAAATAACTAATTTACAAATGCCAATGATGAAGCACTGGATAATAGTGATGGGATGAATGGTACATACATGAATTTGTGCATTGTGGCTCATAATTTAGTTTCATCCACACAGCTGTTCAATAATTATCCCAGAAATTGATGCAATATTGCTTTAGAAGTGCATTATTTGTATCCCTTGGCTCAACTGAATCAATTTTTTTGACGCACACTTAAAATATTGATCAAAATATTGATGCTGTAGCGAGACAGGCAATTATTTAAAATACAAAATACTTTTTTATAATAATTACATGTAAGTACATTAAACAATTGTTTTTATTGACTTTAAACAAATGTAAAGTTGATAATTTAAAAGGTTATCCTAAGAAAATGACAGAAGCATATTTGATGTAATTTGTCGCCACACGATGGCGTCTCAATCTTTCCAGAAACAAACCCCAAAAAAACTGACTTAAACATTTTGAGTTGTGACTGAGGTGGATAGAGCAAACAAGTACTCTGGAGCCAGGGGGTGTCATGCCTATCTCCTTAACGTGTCCAACCTGTCCCATGACGTCACGGTCCCATGACGTCACAGTCACGGTTTCCACCAATGGGGTGGCCGAATCGGGAGCGTTCGAGACCGGCACGGCCGCCATGTTTGTGTACAGGGGCGGGGCTTGACCTTATATGGGCATGGGCCTCCTACTTTTTGCATGCCTCGCTTTGACATCGCCTAGCAGCTCACCCTTGCAATTTAGAAGAAAATGGCCGAAGAGCGAGCTGTAGAGGACATTTCAATCCATCATTTAGTGCTCAATTCATCCCGCTGGCACCTAAGGTATTCAACTGGTAGGACGCGAAAGTAGGCCCATTTAACACTATTTGAATTGGGAGCGTGTGACGTCACGTGCCCGTGACGTCACGCAATTCACTGCCTACCCCGGACAGGTCTACCTAGTATCTAGGGCCTTGCTCTGGAGCAAACAGTTCTGCATCAGAGCAGGGGGTGACACCGCTTGAGCGCCATATAGGTCACCTCGTCGGTGCTCACAAAACGTGATTTGACGTCACTGGCGGCAAAGCGCTCCAGCAATCAAAAAGCAAGATTTCAGCTAGTATTTGCGCAATAGTTGAAATTGAACAGTCTGTTGGTGGCGTGTTGCGTGCGGGTTTCGATGGCTGACGTTCGTCAAATTAGCAGCATCAGATATCCCACTGGCGGTGTGATATTCCGAGGTGTCTCGATTTGCCCAAAATTTTGCATAAAGGGCCTACTCGATGCGCTAATTACGAAAATATGCCTCTATAGGGTGGTATTTGTTTTTTGTCGTTAACGAGTTACAGCCATGCGCTTGAGCGCGGCGCCGACGAAGGAGCCGGGCACCGCCAGTGACGTCATCCGACGGTCTTTCGTCGAGTTCAAGGTCAAAAGGCTCGTGTGTTTACCTAGTTATAGGGCCTTGCATCAGAAGGTGTGATTATTTTTTGGGGACTGGCCATTTTCTGTGGGAACTAGGTGTTTTTAGTGAAATGTTGTGAATAATTGTCAATTTTATAGCCTATGACGAGCTCTGCCCACTTTGGATACAAATATTGACGCATCAATATATTGATTTTTTGGACCTAGTTCCAGCAACTGACATGGGGTAAAGATCCAATCTTCAGCCACATCGAACATCACTTTTCATGCTATCAGAATGTAGACGATACCAACCCGCTAAGGCGCAAACCATTGTTGATTTAGTGTGTCCGGTGTCACTATAGCCTACATTCTGATAGCATGAAAAGGCTGATGTTTTGATGTGTCTGACTCACCTGTTCAACTCACCTGTTGGGTTTCTTTGCTCATTACCCTGTTGGTGGAGAGGATAACTTAGGAAGGAAACCGTGTTGAAGAGAGACGTGCCAACCCCTGCACAGGACAAGAATTTCACATTTGGATGGGACAGGGATGTAAAGGGCTGGAAGATTACGTCTGCTTGGTGTTATTAATTGAGCCGGTCGTAAAAATAACTTGTGGAGTAGTAACTTAACGCAAATTGGTGCCAATGGATGCCGAAATGCGTTCAACAGAGAACACCTTGAGGTCCTAAATACAACAAATGTGTAAACAAATGTGTAAACAATGTGGACATATACATCGCAGAAGGTGACTACACAATGAGATTGGTGCAGAATAACTACTGAATCCACCTTAGTTGAAGATGTAAACGAAGAGAGCAATTCAAGAAAATGAGATAGAAAATGCAATGGGCAATGACAGGAATGGGTGAATTGGGAGGAATGAAGGAACTAGGGCAGGAAATATGACTGGTGGATAGAAGTCCCTGGCGCTTCTAACCCTGCCCTAGCTTGTTAAGGACAGGGTGCATACCAAAGGTGGAGTGGATAGAAAATGTAGGTATACTGGAATAAATGGTATAGTGCAGATCGTCTGTTTGACCTATCCAATCTAGTGCAGATAATCTAATGGTCGGTTGGCTAGGTAGGTTTTTAGAGCGGACTTGAACTCTTGTCAGTGTCGGAGGACACTAGCCGGTCGGGCAAGGAATTCCAATCATGTACCACACGTTCAGTGGAAAAGCGAGCCCTAGCATCAATTTGACATCGGCTAACCCTGATTTTAAATCGGTGACCTCAAGTTTGGGAGTCAGAGGTGTCCCACAGATCTGTGGGCTCTATGGGACAATTGCCATTGAAGATTTTCCAGCACTTGATTAGGTCGGCTCTGAGAAATCTTCCCTTCATAGAGTACAGATTGAGTGCTCTTAACCTGTTCCCATATTCCTTATCTTCCAGTCCTTTGACCTGACGAGTCCAGAGCCTCTGTATAGATTCAAGCTTCCTGACGTCTTGCAAGTATCCAGTGTTCCAGACAGTTGAGGCGTACTCTAAGACTGGCCTGATGTGCCTTGAGTATGTGGACCATGAATTTGGGTTCTCTGCACAATGTCCCTTTCAGGAAACTGTGTGCTACCCCGCCAGCCTTCCTTGTCACACTTTGGCTGTGCTCATGGAACTTCAGTTGATTGTCAATCAATACTCTGAGATCCATCTGTGTATTTGCATATGGAAGCCTGATGAGGTCAATGTTACAGTCGTTGACCCAGGGTCTTAGCATTTCTTTGGAGGTGGGGTGCGGAGTGGAAAATTATGGCTAAAAATAAGCATACAGAGCGGAAACTCGCACCCAAAAACATGTACTTGGCTTTATCAATACCCAATTACCCGCTCACTGGAATGTTATCAGGTACCTATGCCAATTTTTACCTGTCTTTCCATATACAGGCTGTCCCCATCATTACATCCATAAATCAGTATCAGGATTCTAATTATCCAATACATTTTAAAATAAGGAGTGGAAAATTCACAGTAAAACTCGGGAAAAAGAGTGGAAAAATAGTATCTGTAGTTTTCCACCCTAAGTTCCCAATGTGTGAATGTGTGTGATGTGTTTGGAAGAGAAGTGGAGACACAAAGCAATGTATGCGCTCCTTCGCTGAATGCCTTCAAGGCTAGATTGGACGCCCATTGGGCTCACGTCGGGTTCAGCATACCTGACACTGACTGAGACATGCCAGGAATCATGAGCTCGATGAGAGCGGGTACTACATGCCTAAAAATCCTGATTACCGTAAGATAAGGTAAGGTATGTTATTAAGTTTTTAGTTAAGTGTTAAGTGCAAAACGTGGCTGATGACACTCAACCAAAGGTCAAGAACACTGCTGTGATGCAGATTTAAGGGGGTATTGCCGCGATTTAGGCTTTGAGCCTTTGTGCTACCCCTACGACCACTGTTATCCTCATCTTAATGCAAATAAATGTGTTTGTTGTTGCTAGGACACTGTGTTGACCGTACCCAACTTTTCATGCTATTGGAAGTGTAAAAGATACTGGTACACACATAGGCGTACACAAGGGGGGAGGCAAACAGGGCAATTGCCCCCTCCCCTGAAGGTTGGTATGTGCCCCCTTTGGTCAAATTGTTTTATTTGTTTGATTTAAGAGAAAAATGGTGAAAATATGCCCTTTTTAAAATATAGTGGGGCAAATCTGGCGAGTTTTTTTTTGGTGGGGATACTTTATGCCCCCTGAGCAAAAATTGTCCCCTCCTGGAGTGAATCCTGGTTACGCTACTGAGTACACAATAGCACCAATGCACACCTAATAGCATGAAGAGTCAGGTTTTTTGATTGTGATGTGCTTGGAGCTTGGATCTTTACCTTAAAAACAATCACAATTTCCTGAATCACATTTAGGTGCATTATTTGAATCCAATCTAACAAGTTTCCTTTGTATGGACAGGGCAGCCTGGTAAATTTTACCCTAATTTAGCTAAGCTTAGACTAGACTGAAGTTGTTCGTAGGCGCACTTTTGTTTCACTTACCACAATTGGCTGGTCAACTTCACCTGGACACACTGAGCGCAACCTTGTTCCTTGTCTTGCAACCACATGCACTGGCCACTAAGTTAAAATAAAATGTTTCACTGATCCTCACATGCTTAACGCCTAACGGCCGCGGCAGTGACTCGGAACAATTTATAATGCATAATGTCAAGCTTTTCGCGCATTAAGTACTGTGCGCCAGAATTGTAAATAAGTCTCAATGCACCAGAGCAGTTTTCGACGGCGCTAATATTTTCGACCAATGAACAAGCAGCATTTCAAGAACTTAAACAACGTTTGCAGAAACTCATTGGCTGTCAGCAAAATGTATCAAGAACGCGAACACGCTTTCAGATACCTTCAGAGGAGCAGGGAAAAACGAAGGAAGCTTGCGGTTGAAGGGAAATATTCATCAGAGCCACGCAGTTTCAAATGCCCGACGCGCCGAGTCCTGTAATTCCCTGTAATTCGCCATGTCAGTCTAAAACACTTTAGGCTGACATGCTTTGATGTCAGCCTAAATTATTTTCGCGACATATCAGGCCAAAACAAGCAACTTTAATTTAGGCTGACATTTGTGTCAGCCTAAAATTTAAATTATTGAAAACCCGGGTTAGGCTGACCAAATGTCAGCCTAACCCGGAAAAACGAGTACAACCGGCTATTCTGAGCGTCGTGTCAGGGTTAAAAGATGAGATACATGTTAAAAACGACACACATGCGTACACTGAGTAGAAAAACAAAACACACACAATACATGATCGCAAGCACACACACATCCAGCACAGCACATCAGATGTCATGTAAAAGAGTGCCAATTTTACGTTTAAATGACGGTAAAGACATGACACGAATGTCCGAGACAGAGTGTTGTACCGCTGCACCGTACTATATAAAAAGCGACACTTGCCGGTTGTAATTCTCACGCGCGGGAGGGCCAAATCAGCGACCTGGCAGGTGCATCTGGAACGAAGTTCAGAATTGGCCGAAAGTTGGGAAATTTTGTGAAGAAGGTTGAGAGATTGAAGTTTCGTACAGCTGCCGGGCGGTGAGCCAGCCCAGTGCATCTCCCACGTCCGATATGTGGTCGAATTTACGTCGGCCAGAGACAGCGCGCAAACCATTTAGTCCATTATTTCAGCAATTATCAGCATTATAACTTTGGCGTTTTTCGAGACTTGTATCAGATAAAGAGTACCTGATCGGCATTACTGTCCACGACATTTATCATCTTAGAATCTGTAGCAATCAATTTTAGAGTTTTGAATTATCTGCAAGTCCTACACTGGATCACAAAATGATTATGCAATTCAAAACTTACGAGACTCTGTATTACTACACACTGTTCGTTCGGTTTTTGTGGTTTTCTTATCTCCTTAAGCGTTGATAATTTGCCATAGCCTTTAGCGCTGATAATTTGGTGGTGGCGTATCGGCATGAAAAATCATGATAAATATCGAATTTTATGGGAAAAACTAGGTAACAGGTGTTGTTGGAACAAAACAAGTTTATTTTTCAAATATTGCTTATTTTACCGGAAATAGGCAATAAGTGTGGTGTTTTTATTGGCATAAAAGAGATGACTGGCTTTGCCTCGACCGATCCTGCAGAAAGTACGCGGTGACATCACCGCGCACTTTGAAATGTCCTTGCGTGCAGAAAAGGTAATTTCCTGAAAAATGTGGCTAGCGTGGGACTTCTACCACCTTTATAAGTACGTTTTACTATGCAACTCATTTATTCTGGAGAAGAAAAAAACGTATAATCCCTTTAAATAGCGCAAAAACGATTGGTGTGTGTTTGGCATTGTTATAATATGTTGATGCACTTCTGTTCAAACAGCTTACTGATCGGTCGTGATAACCTGTTGTCAGATTTTCTGTCTTAGTCTTTGTAACAAATTGTCATGCACCTGTTACGGCTTCAATTAACCACATTTTGCAATGTTTGTTTTACTTCGGGTCACTTCAGGTCAGGTCACCAGGTTCCATTAAGTGACCCAATCCTCGTAAAAAAACGGTCGTGCACAGGCAACAGTGTTTGTCCGAGCAGTTTTAAACTCACATAATTTAATTAGGCTTAACACGCGCCCTGGAGGGCCTCTGATAATTACACGCCCTGGAGGGGGGGCGGATTTCGACCCCCCCCCCCTATGATCTCGAAAACCACGCAACGTAGCGACAAGCGGGAAACGACGTTAGATAGCTCGAGACAAGCTCTTTCGAAAGTATTTCGTTATTTTTTTTTCAGGTCAATATTGAGGTCACCAGAGGTCATCAAGGGTCAGATTTTCAAGTTTTCAAGACTTCGGTTCGAACACTCCCAAATATCTCGGGAACTATGATAGTTAGCAGCAAACGGAAAAAAGCAATCGAAAGTCATTGAAAAATGCAATTGACATAGGTGTCATCAGATTTGAGCTCAGGCCAATAGTTTAGGCTCCAGAGGTCATCGAATGTCAAAAGGTGATTTTGTTTTCAAAACTGTTTTCCCCAAATAACCTTTTACCTAATAAAGATAAAGCAATAATGTTTACGCCATCACGTGTGTCTTGTCAAGGCGCTTTGAATATTATTCATGGTGACCGGGTTAGGTCAACTGAGAAATTTGACCTCAGGTCAAGGTCAAGTGGTGACCCAAGTTGGTCATGTTGCATATTGGGAGACGTGTCTCGACGAGACAAACATATTGGTACCGTTTTCTCTTCTCTATCTTCACTATGTCGATAGTTATTGATAAAACCGTGCTGGCGGTCACAAAATTGACCTGACCTTAGGTCACCGATATTAGAAATCCGAGATACACAAATTGTTGGTATCTATGACCTTATGAAGTCCTACAAGATTGAAACCGATCGGCGTAAAACTGTGGCTGTGGTACTACTGCAAACGTTTTGGAGTTGAGGTCATCACGTGACCTGGTCTGGTGACTTGACCTGAGATGACCTGAGGCCAAAAATTTTACATAATGCGGGAAGTTTATTTCTAAACAGGTATACAAAAAATGGTGGCGCTGCGCGCCGCCGTTATTGCGCTATCTTCGAAAAACCGGAGGGGTGGGCGGATTTCGCCCCCCCTCCAGGGCGCGTGTTAACCCTCGCCAGTGCAGGGGGGGGGGGTTGAAGGTCATGTCAGGCGCAACTGGCGTCCTGTAGTATTGATCCTTGTAACTTGTGCAGTTTCATAGTGTTTGTTGTTCAGGAGCATATGCACAGGTGTTTTCCAGGTGACAGTTGTGGTTTCCACTGAGATTGTGACCTCCATTGACCTTTTCAGAGGTCAGCCGAGGTCACTTACCTCCGATGACTTCATATTACTTTTTTGGCTTCTGGCAGTTTCTAGGACATTTTGTGACGCTGATTTCAAATATGGGATACATTTTACATAATTATATGTTCCACTGGGGTCATGCGCCCCTAAAGATCAACCTATGTCACTGACTTCGAATTACCTGACATTACCCGACATGACCTTTTTGGAGTTTGGCAGTTTCTAAGACATTCTGTGACGCTGATTTCAAATTTGGCATCCATTTAGCATAATTATATGCTCATTCGCGATTCTAGCTCGACTAAATTCAATTTGATACGCATTTACCATTTGGTTGAATTTTGGGTCATTGCCATTACTTCAGAGGTCACCTAATGACCTAGGACCTTAAAATCGGATATCAATGACTTACTCTCGTGACAAGCAACACGCTCGTTTTTTAATCGAAGCTCTAGCCCAATTAGGGGCGAAACGCTAGGGGGGGGGGGCGTACCCTCCCCCCCCCCCCCCCTTGCACGGTCACGCACTGATCGGACGCTGCACGGGCGAGGGTTAAGTACCTACACATCGCATATTGATTGAGATAGCAGATTTGTGTATATCTGTGACCTAAGGTCAGGTCGATTCCGTGACCCCCCTTCCATTATATGTCAATATGAAGATATGAAAATGTCTCCCATTCAGAGAATACGCATTACATCAGACCAATTACTTCAGGATCATGTTTGTATAGCCCATTCGTGATGACCCTATGCCACTGTTGCTCAGTGACCCCTACAAGGTCATCTTAGGTCAACTGAGGTCAAAACAAAAAACAAAGTGCTCCTTCCCATTGGAAAAGAACGTTGAAGAATCGCCAGCTTGGTTCCCTATCCAATAAGAACGTTTGCCTGGTTTGTAGGTACATACATATACTTACCGTATCTAAGCGAGGTCCAAAGATCCCTACTCCAGCTTATTAAAGGGAATAGTTCACCTTTAACATGGAGTTTTTAACTGAGATAGCAGATTTGTAGAGCAGATCGAAAAATGGGTTGTGTGAAAAAAAATTAGCTCCATACGTTAAGTAATTTCGACACAGCACTATGGCCCCTTTGAAAAGAAGTTTCATTTCCCCGAAACTTGTTTCGGGTTCCCACAACGGTTGTTTACGTTACACGCAGCCTGCGTATATATGTCTAAAGTCCGTCGTTATTGTGTGCAATAGTTTCCATATCCAAGCTATACCATATGCATGACGTCATACATTGTCACGCAATTTTTGTTATGGCCATGAAGGAGAAAAGAGAAACATGCTAATTTTTTCGACGGACATCCATCTATCGTGCAAACCAATGCCATATTTTTTTTTCAGCTCGAAATACCTCGTATAGCACAATTTCAAGACAACTTTCAAAGTGACCTATTCCCTTTAACCCGCGCACTGCAGGGGGGTTGATTTCTGCCCCCCCCCCCCCCTCAGGTTTTTCAAAGATAGCGAAAAAACGGCGGCGGCCGCTAGGTTTTGGCACACCTGTTAGGACATCAATTGCGCACACTTTGAGAAGAAGAAAAAATACCTCGGGTCATCTCAGGTCAGGTCACCAGACCAGGTCAAGTGACCCCACCTCCAAAAATGTTTGCAGTTCTGCCAAAGTCAGAGTTTTTCACGGATCAGTTTGAAACTTACAGGATGTCATGAGGGCATAATTACTTACAATTCGTGTATCTCGGAATTTTGATATCGGTGACTTAAGGTCAGGTCAATTTCGTAACCTCCCCATAATAAGTCAATGGGGAAATATACAAATGCTTCCTATTTCAAGGATATGCATGATATTAGTCCAATTACTCCTGGATCATGTTAATATAGGATATTCTCGACGATCCAAGTGTATTTTTTGTTCAGTAACCCCTATTGGGTTATTTGAGGTCATGCGAGGTCACCATCACTTTGTTGTCAATAACTCCCGACATAATGAAGATATAGAGAAGTAAAACAGACATCAATGTGTTTGTCTCGTCGAGATACGTCTTCCCATATGCAACATGCCCTACATGGGTCACCACTTGACCTTGACCTGAGGTAAAATTGTTAAGTTGACTTAACAAGGTCACCATGTATAACATGCAAAGCGCCTTGCCAAGATAAACACAATGGCGTAAACAGTTTTCCGTTATCTTTGTTAAGTAAAAAGTTAATAGTAAAAAACGATTTAGCAAAAAAAAACGTCATTTTTTTCTTTTTGACCTCTGGAGCCCCAAATATTAACCTGAGATAAAATCTGAGGACACCTTAGCGATTGAAAATTTCACTGGCTGGTGTTTGCTTTTTTCTGTTTGTTTTTAACTAGCATCGTTTCTTAGATATATGGGAATTTCTGGAGCGATGTCATAAAACAGGAAAAAACTGGAAAATTCGACCTTTGATGACCTCTGGTGACCTCAATTTTGACCTGACCTAAAAGAACACTGAAATACTTTCGATAGAACATGTATCAAGCTATCAAATACCTTTTCCGCTTCTCGCTACGTATCGTAGTTTTCGAGATCTCAGGGGGGGGGGGGGGCGGAAATCATCCCCCTGCAGTTCGTGTTCGGCGCAAAGCACCTGCAGTGCGCGGGTTAAGTGGCAAAACAGCTAAACACCCTGAAGTGATAGCGCCATATGTACCGAAAATCTACTCACTAAAATAATCATACCCAGATCAATGCACACCCAGCTAAAACACGAAGGAAATAAACGGGCTCCTACGGTTCCCATGGCTCAGCAGAAGCGAACATTTCTCCCGCCAGCAGTCAAGGCTACCTATCGCCAGGGCGCACAGCCCGGCGCAGCCGGGCGGTCGGCTGAGACCCCGAGGGCGGCGGCGGCGGCACTGCCAATGCCGGGTTCCACTACACCATTCCACCGTGTCCCAGGGACGTCACTCAACTAGCGTTTCGTCGCACCACTGGTTATGGTGAGACATCTACCGGGCGATATTTGAACCAATAGTTCCCGGAAGGTAGATGTCCTCGGTGTTCTATTTTTGGAGGTCGCAAGCTTTGGCTGCCACTACTTTGTATGTGGCTGGATACCACGATTTTAGCTGCTGCTAGCTTGGATGATGACGATGTCCCCTACCCGGGCGAAATGTGGATATCGCAAGCGTTGGATGGTGCTGTTTTGGATGGTACAAGCATTGAATGCCACAACTTTGAACGCTTTCATATGCACCCATTTGACATTATCAACTTTTAGAAGCTGGAGTGAGCAAACTGCCATATCAACTTTGGAACCAGCGAGACCAATTTGGAATCAGCTATACCAACTTGGAATATTTTTTAAGCTCAAAACCTGGATTTCTTAAACAAATTGCGCCGTGGAGCGGCGCAAATTTTTTGAGTCTTATGCCCTGGATATGCTTTATCATCAATGCGTCGCATTGCGTATGGTGCGGACCTCTAAAATTGCTATATTGTGCGTTTAAAAGTGCGGGGAAAAGTGCTAAAGTGAACTATTTTGCCCAATAATATAGGAAAGTAGCAACATAACACATAAATGCGCCGAGAAAATGACCGATTTTTTCCTAACCCGCATATAATTTAATTTGTAGTTAAATTGCGCCGCAGAGCGGCGCGAAAATTTTGAGTTTTATTCCCTGTACAACTTTATTCTTACTGTTGAAAGGCCCAAGGTCCCTTCAGATCGTCTAGGGGCCCCTCTGACCTTTTCTACGCCCTTCCGACCTGTTCAGGGACTCATCTGGGATCCGCGAAAAGACATGATGTGGAGTGGGTGATATATATTAAATACAAAGAGGGTTTACTCTACAAGAAAACAAAATCGGAGCTTTCGGGTATATGGTAACACCCTGACGAAGAGTGTTACAATATACCCGAACGCTCCGCTTTTAATATTCTTAGGGTGGAGGAAGTCCTCTTTGTATTTAATCTTCATCTGGGATCTCTACGTGCTTTTGGCCCTTCCGGTCTGACCAGGGACTCCTCTGACCTTCCAAGAAGCCCCCTTTGTGTGTCAAGGGGCTCATTTGGCCTGTTTAGAGATCCCTCCGACCTGGCCAGGGGCTGCAGTGGCTGCTTTGTCGCCCTGCCGATATGCTCAGGGGGCCCTCCGACCTGCCCAGTAGCCCCTCCTGTCTAGCTAAGAACTCATCTGGCATGTTCAAGGGCCCTTTCGACCGGCCCAGGGACCCTTTCGGTCTAGCCAGGGGCCCCTCTGATTTGCTCAGGAGCCCTCCGATCTGCCCAGCGACTCTTCTGGTCGGACTGCGCTGGCTGCTTTGTCGCCCTGCCGACATGCTCAAAGGGCCCTCCGATCTACCCTGGGGCCCCTCCGTGCTGGCTAGGAGCCAATTCGGGCATGTTCAAGGGCCCTTCTTACCCACCCAGGGGTCCTTTTGGTCTAGTCAGGGGTCCCTCCGATCTGCACAGGAGCCGTTTTAACTTTCCAGGAGCCATCTGGTCTCTCCAGGGGTCCTCCAGCCTTCTAAGGGGCCCTTCCGACCTGGAAAGGGACTGCGCTGGCTGCTTTGTCGCCTTGCGACATTCTCCGAGGGTCCTCCGATCTGCCCTGGGCCCCTCCGTGCTGACTAGGGGCCCATTCGGTACGTTCAGGGGCCCTTATGACCCCCCTAGGGGCATTTCGGTCTGGTCAGGGGCCCCTCTGGCCTGCACAGGGGCCCTTTTAACTTAACAGGGGCCTTCTGGTATGTCCAGTGGCCCTCCAACCTGCTCAGGGGCCCTTATGGCCTGGCAAGGCACTGCGCTGGCCGCTTTGTCGCCCTGCCGACATGCTCAGGGGCCTCTCGACCTGCCCAGGGACCTGTGCTGGCTAGGGGCCATTCGACGTGTTCAGGGGGCCCTCTGACCCGCTCAGGGGCCCTTTCGGTCTGGCCAGGGGCCCCTCTGACATGCACAGGGCTCTTTTGAACGTCTAAGGGACCCTCTGGTCTTTCAGAGAGGGCCCTGGTGGCCCAAAGGGCCTCTGAAGTGTTCTAAGCTCTCTAAAGACCATTCCGGTCCGACCAGGGACTCCTCTGACCTTCCAAGAAGCCCCTCTTGTGTGTCAAGGGGGCTTGTGTCATCACGACATCACGACATAGGTAAGGTCACGACGTGACCTGGTGACCTGACCTGAGATGACCTGATGTTAAAATGTTCACACAATATGGGTAATTGATGCCCGAATAGCTGTACCAAATTTGTCAGCGCTGTACGCCGCCGTTTTCCCGCTATTTCCGAAAAACCTCAGGCGGGGGGAGGGGGTCAAAATGCCCCCCCCCCCACACACACACAGTGCGATGGTTAATGCGGTTGTCAGTGCCTCCACATTTCCCCACTTCTAAATCCAGCTGGACAGAACTGGCCACCTTTTGAATATCAACAGATCAGCTAAGCGACCGTCCCCGGAAATGCGTCGCGTGCTGCTCTGTTCCAGCCGTAATGCATCGTCACATTAGGTACAATTCAGCTGGCCGCATGAGCTCCAGTGACGTCACAAAGGTGGATACTCGTGCGTGATATATATACCATGTTCGGTTAACCGACTACCAATAAGTGCCACTGTGGGCGTGAGAGTCATTCACAGTCGCTAGTCACGCAACACCTGCTCTGAATTCGGAATATTGGACGATTGTCTTTTCACTAAGGTCGGAGACACTCACTTTGACGATAAAAATAGTGCATGAGGATTGTATTTCAATAAAAGTAATATTTGTAGGCTGTGAATAGATAGGTAACGAAAAATCCAGAGCGGTGTGATCCATTCCAATCTAAATCAATTAATTTCTCTGATACTCATCTAGTCTAGTCCAAGCCATACTGAGAAAAAATGAGCGTATTCATCACATGTTTTAATATTTTAATGCGATACCTGGTTAAATGATACGAGTGCGAACAAGGTGATGTTTATGAATCTGAACCAAAGAGATCAGTACCTTCTTGACATTTCAAAAGTTGAAGTCACATTCATCCAAAAGACATACATCCTAGCATATTTTTTCATCCAGTGCGATTCAAAGCCATTCAACTGGATTGGATCATCGCAAGTTATCGTAGTCGTAGCCATAATTCGGAATAAAGTTATAAAAATGAATACACCTGACTTAACCCGCGCGGCGCTGGGGGGGTAAATTTTACCCCCCCCTCCCGGGTTTTCGCTATAGATTCAAAACTACACTAGATATCGACGCGAAACTTTCAGTACCTTATCTGGCATCGATTTGACGTCTTCAGATAAATTTTGGAGAAAATCGGTCGAGAAGTTTTTGCGAAAATAGCGTTTTAGTGACGTCATGTAACGCCATTTTCGGTCCAAAATGGACGAAACTTTGATCGATGATAGAACAGCGAGTATTGAAGCAAATTGCAAACAAAGCACGTCAAAAGGAAGGAAATGACATTCTTTACAAGATGGCTATCTCGGATTTGCACAATTTTGATTTTCTGATCCCCAAAATGCAAAAAATCGTTTTTATTTTTTTCAAAGTTTACAAAATCCAAAATTGTAAGAATTTTCACAAAACCGGAAGATATGTCAGATAACCATCTCTAATGAGTGACTATTCCAAATTTCAAACAAATATCTATATTTTTGACCCCCAAATGACACTAATAAGTGTTCAATGTGATGGACGCATTTTAAAAAAAATCGCAAATTTTGACATTTCTAGACATTGTACACAAAAACAAATTGCACCATTGGATTGCTGTGGCAAAACTGAACCGTAAACATGTGTCGGTTATTGCAAATTTTGGATTTCAAAATTTGACCTTTTTTGCCTGATCTTGACCTGACCTTGAGGTCAAATGTCAAAATAACCATTATTTTTGGATTCTACGTCTGAAATAACCCATGAGACATGTGTCACATGGGTTTCATATTACTTTTTCACAGTGTGACCTTTTGTGACCTGACTTTGACCTTGACCTGTACTTAGTATGATATTCATACTCAAGCATTACCCTCTCCTTATATTTAGAAGTGTTTTGGCAGAGTTTCGGCGCGCTGCTGTTGATAGTCCGGTCTCTGCAGCCAATAATCTCGAAAACAGGTGGTTTTGACCTTTGACCTGACCCTGACCTGATATGTGACCTTTTAAATAAAATTTTAAGAATTACTTAGAATCTTCCCATCGAGAGCTTCCGATCGCCGCCTTGCGCGTCTCGCTGCGATTATTGGTTCGGGAGATAAGAGGGGGGGGTAAAATTTACCCCCCAGCGCGGCGCGTTCGGATGGAGACCCCAGCGCCGCGCGGGCTAACAGGTGGTTTTGACCTTTGACCTGACCCTGACCTGATATGTGACCTTTTAAATAAAATTTTAAGAATTACTTAGAATCTTCCCATCGAGAGCTTCCGATCGCCGCCTTGCGCGTCTCGCTGCGATTATTGGTTCGGGAGATAAGAGGGGGGGGGGGGGTAAAATTTACCCCCCCCCCCCAGCGCCTGCGCCAGCGGCGTCTTTTCCTTCAAAACCGTTCGGGAGGGTCTGTCGGTAGAGTCAGCCTGTACCGTGTCTTCGGAACATTTCCGGGCTCTTCGGCTCCTCCAGAAGCTTGGCTGTTTACGCCAATAACAAATCTTACTTAACCAAACCTGTTCTAACTGCGTCATTGGTGAACCAGCGTGGCATTTGCGTGACACGCCCTTTCGACTCTCTGGAGCCCCGGCGAAATTGGCGAACCAGGCCTATGGCGCAACTTCGTGGCCATTCCTGTCCCTTAGTCAGGCACGTAGCCAGGGGGGGGGGGGGTGCAGACCCCCCCCCCCCCTGGATGCCAGGAGGGCCCTTTACCACGCGAAGGGTGGTCTTTAGAGAGTTTAGAGCACTTCAGAGGCCCTTTAGGGCCACCAGGGACCTCTCTGAAAGACCAGAGGGCTCTTTGGACGTTCAAAAGAGCCCTATGCATGTCAGAGGGGCCCCTGGTCAGACCGAATGGCCCCTGAGTGGGTCAGAGGGCCCCCTGAGCACGTCGAATGAGCCCCTAGCCAGCACAGCCCCTGGGCAGATCGAGAGGCTCCTGAGCATGTCGGCAGGGTGACAAAGCGGTCAGCACAGTCCCTTGCCAGGTCATAAGGGCCCCTGAGCAGGATAGAGGGCCCCTGGACAGACCAGAGGTCCCCTGAGAAGTTAAAAGGGCCCCTGTGTAGGTCAGAGGGGCCCCTGACTAGACCGAAAGGGCCCCTTGGTGGGTCAGAAGGGCCCCTGAACATGCCGCATGAGTCCCTAGTTAGCACGGAGGGGCACCAGGGCAGGTCGGAGGGCCCTCGGAGCATGTCGAAAGGTGACAAAGCAGCCAGCGCAGTCCCTTTCCAGGTCGGAAGGGCCTCTTAGAAGGATGGAGGGCCCCTGGAGAGACCAGTGGGCTCCTGTAAAGTTCAAGGGGCCCCTGTGCAGATCGGAGGTGCCCCTGACCAGACCGAAAGGACTCCTAGCCAGACTGGAGGGGCCCCTGGGCAGATTGGAGGGGCCCCTGAGCATGTCGGCAGAGCGACAAAGCAGCCAGTGCAGTCCCTGGCCAGGTCGGAAGGTTCTCTGAACAGGCCGAATGATCTGAACAGGCCCATAATACCGCGCTTCACGCGGTCTCGTCGGCTCTTTTCGGCGCGCCGAAAAGGGCCCTCCTGGCATCCAGGGGGGGGGGGGGGGGGGGGCTGCCCCCCCCCCCCCCCTGGCTACGTGCCTGACCAAGGGACAGGAATGGCCACGAAGTTGCGCCATAGGCCTGGTTCGCCAATTTCGCCGGGGCTCCAGAGAGTCGAAAGGGCGTGTCACGCAAATGCCACGCTGGTTCACCAATGACGCAGTTAGAACAGGTTTGGTTAAGTAAGATTTGTTATTGGCGTAAACAGCCAAGCTTCTGGAGGAGCCGAAGAGCCCGGAAATGTTCCGAAGACACGGTACAGGCTGACTCTACCGACAGACCCTCCCGAATGGTTTTGAAGGAAAATGCGCCTTTGGCGCAGGGTTCGCCTGAACTCTATTAGGTCAGGTTTATTCGTTTTTATAACTTTATTCCTAATTACGTCTACGACTACGATAACTTGCGGTAATCCAATCCAGTCGAATGGCTTTTAATCGGACTGGATTACAAAATATGCTAGGAGTTATGTCTTTTGGCAGAATGTGACTTCAACTTTCGAAATATCAAGAAGGTACTGATCTATTTGGTTCAGATTCATACAAATCACCTTGTTCGCACTCGTATCATTTAACCTGGTATCGTATTAAACTGTTAAAACATGTGATGAATATACTAATTTGTTCTCAGTATGGCTTGGACGAGACCAGGGGGCTATGGTCCCGGGCTTTCCTATGTGCGGATCGCCCGGTGGTTATCATTAGGTGTGACGTCACTGGATACCTGGCCGGCGGCGGCTAGGCGCTCGGCCCGTCGTCGCAGCAGTTGCGATTTCGAACGTGCGCGGTCGGGTGGTATCTGGGATTCTGGAAACGAGTGGTTGTTGTTTTGGTCTATCTGATATAAATCATGCTTTTCGTCAATACTCATTGCAATCAAGGTCGTATATAGGTTACAATATATATTACAATAAGGTCATTAACGTAGGAATGTCACGATAAGTGGACTGCCAGTGAAACTTTGAAACCTCACCCCTCTGTGATCAATTTCTTTCAGGTTTGGGCTCTTGCCATGGTGCTTCATCTGCCATCTTATATTTTGTCAGAACCTCAGAATGTCTCGCTGTCCCCTGTCCTCTGGCCTGAACTCTAAAGATGCCCATGTATGTGTTGAACTTCAACTTGGTATGTAGGTACAGGAGCACATCCCTGTTCGTTACCCCTCCTCCCACTCTAACATGATAATTGTAATCCTGCTAATCTGGGGGAGGGGCGAAGGGATGGTGGAGTGCAGTGATTCTGAGGGGCCATCTTATTTTTTTTGGTTCTATATTCATTTTGTGCTTTCAACGCCTGTGTATTGTTGACAACCTTTGACTAAGGAACATATTTGCATGCTGGTGCACAATATGGCAGCACGTTATGATGTCATAGTACTATGTGGCAGACGGCTGCATTGCAAAAGTAGGAACATAGTGCACCAAGGCAACATTTTAATACCTTATTACCACAAATTGACTCCAGTAGTCGTCACACCCTAAACCCCCATTCAACAAACAACAAAATCTATGTCTGTCAGTATCAAATGTTTTGTCTTGAAAAAGTTGACAAAATTGTAGGAAAAAAAACTGGTGACTAACTTCGGGCTTCAGAATCCCAACGGTGACACAGCTAGGGCTGCCCAGCCCTGCTATTCAGAGAACATGCATTGGATTATGCCAATGCTTTCAGAATCATGTTATTTTATCTTGTTCTCGATGACTTAGGTCCAATTGTTGCTCAGTGACCTCTGCAAGGTCAGCTGAGGTCATCTGAGGTCACCAACACCTGTTTTACCAATAACTCTTGATATAACGTAGATAGAGACGTGAAAATGACACCAATGTGTTTGCCTCGTCGATTCGGGTTACCCCATATGCCACATGACCTACTTAGGTCACCCAATGACCTTGACCTGGTCAAATTTTGAAGTTGACCTAACCAGTTCACAATTGACCTGTTTCGAAGCGCCATGCCGAGGTAAACATGATGATGTTAAAGTTATTGCTCTATGTTTAACCGATACAAAGTTATTTACGAACCACTTTTGGGGAAAAATGCCCTCGTGACATCACTAAACTAAACTATTGACCTGAGCTAAAACTTGCGGACACCAAGTGGGATTGCATTTTCCAAGAGCCTTTGCCTTTTGCCTTTTTGCCTTTGCCTTTGCCTTTTCCGTTTGTTCCTAGCTATCATAGTTCCCGATATATTTGGGGGTGTTCGAAGCAAAGTCCTACAACTGGAAAATCTGACCTTTAATGACCTCTGGTGCCCTCAATGTTGACCTGAGCCAATTAATACTCGAAGTAATTTCAAATTTCCTTGTCGAGAGCTTTCGAACACTTTTTTCCTCTTTTTAGCTCTGTTATTTTTCGAGTTAGAAGGGGATCAATTTGACCCCCCCCCCCCCCCCCCCCCCACCCCCCACCACCCACCCACCATGGCGAAGTTGTCTCAGAGGCCCACCGGGGCGCGGGTGTACTGGTGACCGCCATGTGTTGTCAAATTACTAACTTATGTATTTTAACATATTCGGAGATGTGGAGATAGATGCTGTTGCTTGTCAGTAGTCGCCTCTTTGTTTAGAACAGACATGAGACATATACCTATGAAAAGAAGCAGAGTTGCAAAATGTAAGCGCAGCAAAGCACGACATGAAATCTGGCGGGCTCGGTGCCATGCCTGAAGTACCTGACAAGCTGATGTGCCGGGCCTATGTCGCCTTCATCACGATAAACAATGCACTCCGTATATATGATATGTGCGGTGTATATACCGCGCTTAACTGACCCAATGCAGTCTGCTCATGCAGCTGTAGTGTACGACTTGCCACGGAAGTTGATGCACCTACAGTGCGTGACTCTCAATTCTTCGAATATTTTGTGAGCATTTTTAGCATTTTCTATCGAATTGATATAAAAATTCACAAATAATTGTAATTGTATTCCAACTCCATTGGCGCATCCAGGGGGCGGGGAGGTCACGGGGGTCATGACCCCCCCCCCCCCCCCCCTTGGGCCGTGAAGGGGCACCATCACGCCGGGGGCACCAGGGGCACCACCGCCCCGAGGCACCACCAATACCCAACAATAATGAAACAATAATGCACAAATAATGCAAAAATAATGCAAAAATAATGCAAAAATAATGCAAAAATAATGCAAAAATAAAGCAAACAATTCCAAAATAAAGCAACAAATTCCAAAATAAAGTAATTTGTTTTAAAATTCCAAAGTAAAGCAAAAAATGCTGCGACGCTACGCGGCGCACATCATTCGGTGTTCTTTGAACCAAGGGCACCACCACGCCAGTGTACCAGGGGCACCACCGCGCCGGCGTACTGCAGTGCCGGCGTACCAGGGCCACGACGGCGCCGGTGTAGGTACCAGGGGCACCACCGAGCCGGTAGGCGGCACTGTGGGGCGAGGGGAAGAACCGGGGCACCGTGCCTCCTTCAATCCAGGAGGGGAAAAAATTGCCTGGTGCCGCCATGAAATCACAAACATTAATCGCTGGAAAACATTTGTTTTTTCTCGCGAAATGATACTAAATTAGAATTGCTAAATTATGCACACACAAAAAAAATGTCACTTCATGCCTCCCGTCCCTTGGGCTATGCAGTGGCACCAACGTGCCTTTATACCAGAGGAAACAACGTATCAGACTCGAGGGGCCCTGAGGGGCCTCGGGAGTCGGAATCCGCTTCATAGGCGGTGGAACAGGGCGGGGGGCACCGGCCACAGTGCCCCCTTGAATCTAGGAGGATGGGGGAGTCGGGGCACCAATGCATTGGTGCCTCCATCGAATTGCTAAAACCCACCTAATTTATGCGAAATGGTGCAAAATTAAGAGAGAAAAAACGCGCCGCGAATATACGTGCGTCCTCATAAATCCTCGATGTCACGATGTTTGTTGCAGGGCTGCAGAGTCGGAGTCGAAGTCGGAGTCGGAGTCGGCAGTTTTGGCCGGAGCCAGAGTCGGAGTCGGAGTCGCTAAAATATTACCGACTCCGACTCCGGACCGGAGTCGGAGTCGTTTTTTTTGGCAATTGGGGATTACTTTGGTCGGTAGAATAGCAGTGGTGTGGTTTTATAAAATTGATTGCGGGTGGCCAAATTGAAACTCCTTGTAAGAAGTGAGAGCCCTAGACACTTTACGTAATTCGTTATCATCGTATCCAGCATTGACACTTCTGTAGGTGGGTAATCATTGTATTGGATAATTAACCCTCGCCCTACGGAGACATTTTCTCACCTTCGCCCTAGGGGGGGGGAGGTTCTAAAAAACATGTTCACTTCCAAACCAAGCAACATAGAGCAATGCGGTAAGCACCAGCATGTTACATGCCATGAGAGGAATCTAACACTATGCGATTTTTAGGTTTCAGGTGAACGGGTGACCTTCCTGGTCAAGTGAATGACCAAAGATCGACCACGTCCAAAAATAGCGATTGTACAGGGCGCTTACCGCTTAGTATAACTTCCGAACGGAGAGAGATAGAGAGACACCGTAAAAAGTAGCTTCAAAGGCATCTCATTTTAGCATCTACTTGTGACCTTTGGGGTCAGGTCAATTGCCCTTTGGATTCTGACATGACCTTGGCGAAAATGTCATAGGTTACGATCTAAAGTCGTATAGACTTCACATTTTGATAGGATACGTATAATTGTTGTAAAATCAGCTACTGAAAATGTCAGCAAGATGCGCCGCATGTGTAAAAAGTTATTCAAGACAAACCTCAGGGGGTATTTTAGGACCCTCGAAGGGCGAGGGTTAACCCTCGCCCTACGGGGGGGGGGGTCCTGCCCCCCCCCCCCCCTGAGGTTTTTCTTGTATAACTTTTTACACATGAGGCGCATCTTGCTAAATGTTTCAGTATCTGAGTTTAAACAATTATACGTATGCTGTAAAAATGTGACTAAAATTGGTTTATTAGTTTGGGAGGTAAACATATTTTGATGACGTCATGTTGATGGAAAACGAAAAATATTTGAAAAATCGTAGATAAAAGAATTTTGGAGAAAATTGCAAACATAATTCAGCAAAGATACAAAATGACATTCTCTTTAAAATGGTGATATCAGATTTCCGAAATTTTTGTTTTTGACCCCCTAAAATAAAACAAACTTTTTCGATCACCACAAAATCAATATTTTCAAAGATGTTAGAAAAACCAGAATATATGTGAGAGGAATGAGTATGGACAATACCCAAACCACATTTCAAAACAATATCTATATTTTTGACTGAGTGATGGCTCCCAAGTGTAAGAAACTCATGACGTCATTTTGTAATAACTTTTGTTGACTGTTTTGACAAGATACGGACAAGATACGAACAAATAGTTACATTTTCTGTATTTCTGAGACAAAATGGTCTAGGAACATACCTTTTTATTAGAAAGCACATACACATGCACACACACATATGGCATACACACACACGACAAACCATGATGGGTCCCTGAAAACATGTATCACATGTATCAGAGGCAGACACGCCGCTCGCTAAAGCCTAAACCCGGCCGTCGATGGCCGAGTAGAATAGGATGTAGCCGGCCGGGATCTGCACGGCACTGCTGTTCAGCTGGTGCACCTCTTGGTTGTCGAACTTGTGCCAGCGGCCCGAGTTGACGCATCTACAGAAGGCCGTGTAGTGCCTGCTCTCCATCGATCCGGAGTGGTTCACTACGCCGTAGAGGTGGTACTTGTGGTGACGGTATAGCGCCTCCTGGTTGAGGACGTGAGGCGACATGTCCAGGTTTTCCAGCGGGAATTGCAAGTTTGACTGGTTTTTCCGCCAGAGGCCATCGTTGCAAAACCTCTGTATATGAATGATGAGCACGGGCGGCAGGCGCCAGATGTCAAGCCGCTTGGTGGCCTCAGTACTGCTCTTGCGTTTTGGACACGTCCAACCGCTGATGGTGTCCCCAGCCATGTAAAGATCGATGCACTCGTACAGCGAACTGCAGCTCGGCCTGGCAGGCATAGGTACGGAGAGGTGTGAAAACGTCTCGAACTTGGTCGATTGGTGGCCTCAGCACGAGCACCGCAACGTCAACTTGGGCTGGCTCCAAAAAAAAGGTTCGGGATGAACGAACGGTTGCTGCCCTTGAAATCGTCCCACGCAAGCTTAGCAGCGCGCGCGTCCGGCACACCATCGTTCTTCTGCTTCTTGAGCGGTTGTTTGCGGTGCACCTCGCTCAAGTCATCATGCAGAAAATCTAGCAGGTGCAGGAGGAACTCGTGCGCGTCCTGCTGCGCTGAGCTGCGGAAGCGCGCGTGGTGTTGGCCTATTACATCTTCCAGGTCGTGCAACCACTGATCTGTAGTGACCACTCCAGAGGACCTTGATAGCAGCTGCCAGCCTCTGGGCCACCTCGCCGCGTGACAGCTCACTACCGTGATTGATGCAGTCCTGGTGGAACTCGTTGGCGAAGAAGTTGTTGGGGTCCTTCGTGTTGTTGATGCACTGCACCACGGCGTTGAAGTAGCATGTGTTGCCCAGATTTTTTTAGGCCGGTTAACGCCGAAGCTGGGAGTGGTGACCGCATGCCTTTTGAACCTGGTTCCAGTTCAGATTTTTTTGTCTTCTGCTTTCTTGGCTGTAGCCTTCATCGCTGCAACTCCCACGTCGGAGCGGGCTATTCTGGATGTAGCAGCTCCTGCGTCTCCGGCCGCCGCCAGTCGCACGGCAGTGGCGTTACCGCCCACCACCGCCACCGATATGCGCTGCATCAGGCGCTCCATGTCCCGTCGGTCTCCGGTTGCCTGAGCGATGCGTCGGCCGAGCTTCTTTAAGAAGGAGTGACTGTCCGGGCCGAGCGCACCGGAGGTCTCAACGGCGACAGGTCTAAACAAATAGCGCCGGCTTATATCGGCATATCGCCGGCGTTTGCGCCCTTCGGCGGCGGTTGCAGCAGCGCTGCAGCCCGTGCTGCGGAACCGATGACTGACGAGGCGCAGGAAGTGTCGACGCAGGTGGCGTCCCAGACGAGGCACTTGCCTTCTGCGTAGGGGAAGGTTGTGATGCCGTCCGGGTGCCGTCCATCTCCGCGGACCAAACCAGCCGGCTCGAGAACCGCTGGCATGGCAGTGGTCGCCAGCCCGCGCTTAATCACATTGTTCAGCTCCGCATGGCGCGGGAAGCGCCCGGCGCTCAGTTGGCAGCAGAGACCGTGCAGGCCACGCTCATCGATATCGAATCCGCAGCGGCAGCGGTGAGGAGCACATATCTCTGCGCCAACCCGCAGGGCGGCTGCCGTCCGCAGTGTGTCGGAGTCTAGCAGTGTGCCAACGTAGGCGGCTGGGAAGGCGTAAGATAACGTAAGATAGATATTATATTTACTTTGAACAAATCACTAACGTAAAATAGACACCTTGCTCCGGGTTCACATAAACCGATTAACGTAATTCCTTTCCTGGCAAATTGACAGATGTAATTTCCCCCCGGAAAATGGCTATAGGCCGGTCCGGGAAAAAACAAAAAAAACAGCTGCTTGCTGATTGCTCTTGCCCCTGCACGATCCCACTCACGTTAGTGCCGTTGCTTAGGCTCTTCCGGCGGCGTCAGGCCTGTGCGTCGTTCCCACTCAGCGATGAGATGTCGTGTGCCCTCGCTAACACGAGTAGCGACGGAACCGTTGATGTTCACTATTGTGTCAGCTGACGCTACATGTGATGCGAGGTGAGCAGGCAGGGCAAGATCAGCCGTCATCCTCACACCAAGCCCACCGAGGCTAACGGGCAGCGTCGCGTGCCGCCAAGCATCACCATGAAGTTGGACGTTCGTGATGGTCTCCACGCCACGGCGAACGGCTTCGGCGATCCTCGTGAGCAGTGCAGGGTGACGGTAGGCCGGATAACTGCGCAGAAAATACAAGAGGCGAGGGAGGGTCACGTAATTCTTAAGTAGGAAGAACGCCTGGTGTGCCTCATCCAGAGCATTAAGACGTCTGACAAGCTTTTCTACCATATGTTGTCCAAGTAGTAGCCTGCATCTTATCTGAGGATCGTGGATGGCCGCGCCAAGCAGCTCTAACTCGTCCATGGAAACTTCCCGGATGTTGGGAAGGACGTTGTGGAGCTGCTGTAGAGCGTTGGGGTTATCCTGATGTGTGTCTTCTCCTATGAAAGTAACCTCACACGTTGTTGCATTAATGCTGAGACCCACTTTGTCCATTTCTGCCTTGATTCGTTGGATGCTGGAGATGACGCGTGGCATTGTACCAGCCAGTGTACCGTCGTCTAAGTACCAGACGTTGATGCCTGTGTCTGCGGCTCTGGCGGCGGACTCCACTGCTAGCGAGAACAGCAGAGAACTTAGTGGGTCCCCCTGCTGAATCCCCGTTTGGGACAAGATTTTGCTTTCTCCGATGAAGAGGGGTGCTGCGTCGTGGTAGCCTTGCCATACGAGTGGATAGATGGCAGGTGCCCTAGCTCGTACAGCCTCCAGCATTGCGTCTCTGCGTGCGAAGTTAAACGCATTGGAAACGTCCAACTTCACGAGCACTCTGTTGTCAACGGCCGCTTCATACTCGTGCACATATGCTCTGACAGCATCCACTGCTGCCTCACAGCCGTTTCTTGTGGCCACGCTGAGCTGTATAGGCCGCAGCTGAGCTCCGATCTGCCGAGAGACAGCTGTCGCGGCGACTTTGGCGGCGATTCGGTGGTACACACTTTCCACAGCGATGGGTCGCAGACCACCATCCTTTTTCCGCAGCGCGATCAAGGACGCCCCCAAAAACGCCGGTGTCGCACACTTTGGGAGGCGACCGCTCAACGCCAGGTTAGTGAGCGCCGTAAGAGCCGTGAGCAGGCGCACCCCAGCCTCGGCAGTGTTTTTGGAGAGGAGGGAGCGCAAGTGGGCAGGTCGGATCCCATCTAGGCCTGCGCTCGAACTCGGTGAGAAAGAGTTGATGGCCCTCATTATGTCCGCCTCGGTGGCTACCAGCGGCACTACTTCATCGTCGGGTGGTGAGATGCCACAGTGGGCGGCTCCGGGTGTTTTCTCGCATCGTTTTGATGACGTCGTCTGTTGGGGGCGCGAATGAGTCGTCTGATGTTAGAGCTCACAGTGCTCCCCGAATGTCGCCGTTTGTGAACTTTGAAGTAACGCGGCGTGACATCGCTGTCATCTCGTCCACGGGACGATGTCCGCGGGTGCGTTTGGTGGGTGCGGAGCAGAGTGTCTCGGGATTTCCGCTCTGAGACAAATTGAGGCGTACCAGGGTGGCTAACGAAACTCTCGGTTTGTTAACCGCGTCACTCCCAACTCTTTAGACAGAGTTTAGAAAAACGCATCAGTTTTCGCCATGATTGCTCGGTGCCCAAAGAATGCGCGCTCCTTTCGGAATCAGGGGTAGAACCCGACCACTTCGCTTATAAGTGGCTATTTCACTGGCTATGTCGCTGGTTGCAACGCAGGTCGGTGCCGAATTTGGGCAGTCATCCCCGAATCGGCAGTTGGTGCACTTTCTACCCTGGTTGACGCAGCGTCATGTCTTACACGGATTGGACACACACCTGCAGCAGCGCGGTGTGCATCCGAGCCGTGTGCTCGATGAATCCCCTAGTGACACCTGTGTATTCCTAGTGGCACCTGTGTTCATGATTCATATAGTTATTCATCGAGATCTTTTGTCAATTTATCCAACTTAGTCCAACTCCAATGAACATTGTAGATTCGCTTGACACATTCTTTTCCAGGTGAGGTGTTCGAGTCGATTCTCCACGCGTACTCAGGTACAAAATCAAGTACGGTCGGCCTACTTTCTCGGTACTTGAAAACATGGCAAATCTGAAAAAGTACAAAAAATGACAAATTTAAACAATAATATTACCACCAATTATTGATAAATATGCATATAAATATATGTGGGGAAAGCTTGAATAATTATTAATCTTCTGTATCAACTTTTACATTAATCAGACGCAAACACAGCAATTATAACGATGCAATCACAGAGATGAATAAACACGTCTACCCTACGTAACACGTCTCAAATCGTGAGACACACTATGCATACAAAAGCAACCTTTTTATTTACGATATCAATTGATAATTTTCAGGTTTTCTGACAGCAAAATCGCTGTTCTAGACGTGGTCGATCCGAGGTCATTCACTTGACCTGGAAGGTCACCCGTTGACCTAAACCCTAAAGATCGCATAATTATAGATTCCTCTCATGACAGGCAACATGCTGGTTCTTACCGCATTGCTCTAAGTTGCTTGGTTTGTAAGCTAACAGGGGGCTGTCAGCCTCCCGCCCCCGTAGGGCGAAGGTGAAAAAGCGGGTACGTATGGAAGCGTTCAAAGTTGTAGCATTCAATGCTTGTACCATACAAAACAGCACCATCCAACGCTTGCGACATTACAATTTCGCCCGGGTAGGGGACATCGTCATCAACCAAGCTAGCAGCAGCCAAAATCGTGGTATCCAGCCACATACAAAGTAGTGGCAGCCAAAGCTTGCGACCTCCAAAAAAAGAACACCGAGGACATCCACCTTCCGGAAACTATTGGTTCAAATATCGCCCGGTAGATGTCTCACCATAGCCGGTGGTGCGACGAAACGCTGGTTGAGTGACGTTACTTGAACACAGTGGAGTGGTGTACAGTGGAACCCAGCAGTGTCAGTGGCGCCGCCGCGGCGGCGGCACTGACGGGCCGGGGGCGGCGGCGCTCCGCCGCCCGCGGGGTCTCAGCCGCTCGCCCGGCAGCGCCGGGCTGTGCGCGCTGGCGATAGCCTTGCCTGCTGACGGGAAAAAATGTTCGCTTCTGCGGGGCCATGTGAACCGTAGGAGCCCGTATATTTCCTTCGTGTTTTAGCTGGGTCTTCATTGTTCTGGGTATGACGATTTTAGTGAGTAGATTTTCGGTATCTATAGAGCATATGGTA